>CM037784.1:63743770-63775930 GCA_021229015.1 Solen grandis
AATGAAAATTTCAGAGTTATGAAAGTAAAGTATGCGCTTTTGATCAAAAGCATCTTCAGCACCCTATGACGGCACATGACGTCACAGCTAAAAATATCGAAAAATGGTTTTCGCGCTCTACAGCCGATATTTATGGTCGGATTTTCTTCAAATTTTCACAGATGGTACATCTTGAAACTAAGGTGTGCATATCCTGTCATCTAACCGAAATTCCGAAAGACCGAAGTTCTGTGGCTGAAATAAGATTCGAACATAGGACCGAAAATTTCATTTTAGGATTAAAGAGCTTCAGGATGAGATAGGAAGTTGAATCGTACACTGTTTGCAGTTCTGCAGAATTTCTACATATATTTTGAGTCGTAATGTCATATGACGTCATGTGACGTCATAAGCATACTTCGTAATTTTCATTTTAGGGCAGTGATTTCGACATGATGCCAGTTGTTCAGACTAATGAAAATTTCAGAGTTATGACAGTAAAGTATGCGCCTTTGAACAAAAGCATTTTCAGCACCTACGACGTCACATGACGTCACAGCTAAAAATAGTGAAAAATGGTGTTCGCGCTCTACAGCCGTCATTTATGGTCGGATTTTCTTCAAATTTTCACAGATGGTACATCTTGAAACTAAGGTGTGCATATCCTGTCAGTTAACCGAAATTCCGAAAGACCGAAGTTCTGTGGCTGAAATAAGATTCCAACATAGGACCGAAAATTTCATTTTAGGATTAAAGAGCTTCAGGATGAGATAGAAAGTTGAATCGTACACTGTTTGCAGTTCTGCAGAATTTCTACATATATTTTGAGTCGTAATGTCATATGACGTCATGTGACGTCATAAGCATACTTCGTAATTTTCATTTTAGGGCAGTGATTTCGACATGATGCCAGTTGTTCAGACTAATGAAAATTTCAGAGTTATGACAGTAAAGTATGCGCCTTTGAACAAAAGCATTTTCAGCACCTACGACGTCACATGACGTCACAGCTAAAAATAGTGAAAAATGATGTTCGCGCTCTACAGCCGTCATTTATGGTCGGATTTTCTTCAAATTTTCACAGATGGTACATCTTGAAACTAAGGTGTGCATATCCTGTCAGTTAACCGAAATTCCGAAAGACCGAAGTTCTGTGGCTGAAATAAGATTCCAACATAGGACCGAAAATTTCATTTTAGGATTAAAGAGCTTCAGGATGAGATAGAAAGTTGAATCGTACACTGTTTGCAGTTCTGCAAAATTTCTACATATATTTTGAGTCGTAACGTCATATGACGTCTTAATTTTCATTTTAGGGAAATGATTTCGACATGATGCCAGTTGTTCAGACTAATGAAAATTTCAGAGTTATGACAGTAAAGTATGCGCTTTTGAGAATAGCATTTTCAGCACCCTATGACGTCACATGACGTCACAGCCAAAAATAGTGAAAAATGGTGTTCGCGCTCTACAGCCGACATTTATATTCAGATTTTCTTCATATTTTTACAGATGTTACATCTTGAAACTAAGGTGTGCATATTCTGTCAGCTAACCAAGATTCCGAAAGACCGAAGTTCTGTGGCTGAAATGAGATTCGAACATAGGACCGAAAATTTTATTTTAGGATTAAAGAGCTTCTGGATGAGATAGAAAGTTGAAACTTACACAGTTTGCAGTTCTGCAGAATTTCTACATATATCTTGAGTGGTGGCGTCATATGACGTCAAGTGACGTCATAAGCATACTTCTTAATTTTCATATTAGAGCAATGATTTTGACATGATGCCAGTTGTTCAGAATAATGAAAATTTCAGAGTTATGATTATAAAGTATGCGCTTTTGAACAAAAGCATCTTCACCACCCTATGACGCCATGTGACGTCACAGCTAAAAATATCGAAAAATGGTGTTCGCGCTCTACATCCGCCATTTATGGTCGTATTTTCTTCAAATTTTCACAGTTTGTACATCTTGAAACTAAGGTGTGCATATCCTGTCATCTAACCGAAATTCCGAAGTTATGTGGCTTAAATAAGATTCGAAAATAGGACCGAATATTTTATTTTAGGATTAAAGAGCTTCAGAATGAGATAGAATTTTGAAATTTACACAGTTTGCAGTTCTGCAGAATTTTTTCATATATTTTGGGTCGTGACGTCACATGTTGTCATATGACTTCATAAGCATACATCTTAATTTTCATTTTAGGGAAATGATTTCGACATGATGCCAGTTGTTCAGAATAATGAAAATTTCAGAGTTATGACAGTAAAGTATGCGCTTTTGAACAAAAGCATCTTCAGCACCCTATGATGTCATGTGACGTCAGAACTATAAATAGTTAAAAAAATGTTGACGCTCTACAGCCGCCATTTATGGTCTGATTTTCTTCAATCTTTCACAGATGGTACATCTTGAAATTAAGGTGTGTATATCCTGCCAGGTAACCGAAATTCCGAAAAACTGAAGTTCTGTGGCTGAAGTAAGATTCGAACATAGGACCGAAAATTTCATTTTAGGATTGAAGAGCTTCAGGATGAGATAGAAAGTTGAAACTTACACAGTTTGCAATTCTGCAGAATTTCTACAAATATTTTGAATCGTGACGTCATAGGACGTCATAAGCATACCACTTAATTTTAATTTGGGGCAATGATTTCGACATGATGCCAGTTGTTCAGAATAATGAAAATTTCAGAGTTATTGCAGTAACGTATGCGCTTTTGAGCAACAGCATTTTCAGCACCCTATGACGTCACGTGACGTCAGAGCTTAAAATAGTGAAAAATGGTGTTCGCGCTCTACAGCCGCCATTTATGATCAGATTTTCTTCAAATTTTTACAGATGGTACATCTTGAAACTAAGGTGTGAATATTTTGTCAGCTAACCTTAATTCCGAAAAACCGAAGTATTATGGCTGAAGTAAGATTCGTACATAGGACCTTTAAACTAGAAATCAAGTTTGTAGTCTTGTCCTGACATCATATTACATCATGTTACGTCACAGATTAATACTTAGTTCTTATCATTTGCACTAATTTCGGAATATAATGTCAATTGTTCAGCATGAACATGAAATACTACCAGAGGTGAGTCATTACATGAAACTTCTATCTCCTGCTTTTTGCATTAACACAGCTTGCAGAAAGTCCTATCATTCGTTTTCACGAATGACATCTAGTTATTCTTCTTATTATTCTTTTTTTCTTCCTCTTATATTTGTGTTAATTTCGAGGTGTTACCATTGACTCAGAACAATGAAAATTTTATGGCATATATTTCAAACCAAGAGCTTTCGGATGCAATGAATTATATATTAATACGACGTCATATAACGTCAGATTCGACGTCAGGTGAAAAAGTTTGTACGCGGTCTTAAATGCGTGTAAAATCGCTTCCAGATGAGTTAGAAAGCTTTTATTTGGGTAGTATATAAGACTCCATGTCTGCTTTATATTCCATGAAGATGAACGTCATTTGACGTCAGATGACGTCATAAGGACAAAAATAATTTCTGATATATATGCGTTAATTCAAATATGTTGTTAACTTCACACGACCAAGGAAATTGAATATTTTATACATCAATCCATGCGCTTTAGAATGCAATGTATTCCATAATAATGTAACGTTATATCACATAAGATTTGATATCAGGGCAAAAAGGTTTTACGCGGTGTACAGCCATTATATTTTGACCGATTTTCATCAACATTTCACAGAATGTATATGTAACCTCTGTGTGTATTCCTTATCCGGTTTTCCAAATTGAAAAGGCAATGGTTCTTGGCAATCCAAGTTTGAACCATTGAATCAAATTTCAAATACGTATAAAATCGCTTTCAGGTGGTTTAGAAAGTGGATTTTTGGACTGAATATTAGTCTTTAAGACTTATTTCTATTATGTGAGGATTAACGTCATTTGACGTCATAAGGTCATAAAGAAAGTTTGATATCTAAGCGTTAATTTCTATATGTTGCAAAGATCCAATGGGGCATGAAAAATTAACTTGATATATTTAAAATACTTAATATTTCATTTCATTGATTTTCTTATGCCTATGACGTCATATGAAACTTGACATTGTCTACATAAGTTTGTACGCGGTCTACAGCCATTATTTCAGGACGGATTTTCATCAAAATTTCACAGAATGTGTTTGTTACGCTTTAGATGTGCCAACCCGTCTCCGTTTTACCAAATATGAAAAAGCAAGGATTTTGCTGGGCATCCTTACGTTCGTTTTCAAAATATTGAAAAGACCGAGGTTCTGTGGTGAAACAAAGTTTTGAAAATATGACCTCGGAATTAAGTTTAGTATTTAAGAGACCCTATTCGAGGAAAAAAGCTGAATTTCACACATGTTGTAATTCAAAACGTTTTCTTTAGATTTCCATAGGTCAGACGTCATTTGACGTAATGGGATCATAATATGTTTTCACTTTTGGTGCAATAAATTCAATGTGATCCCAATGGTCCAGAATTACAAAAATATAATAGCATATGTTAAATATGCTGAATTTTCATATGCAATAATATTCTTTTCATATGACATCAGGATAGACGTCAGATCAAAAAGTTTGTAAGCGCTCTGCAGACATTATGAATTGATGAATTCGTCTAGAAACCTAATATTTTCTGCGTATTCCATATCAATAATTTTCAGTTTGATTGAGATTTTAATGGTTTGCAGAAAGTCCTATCGTTTGCCGTGTAAATGAAATCTAGTTATTCTTTTTTTCTTCCTAACTAAACGCTTATTTTTCTATGTTGCAATACTCCTAGGACGATGAAATTTTTATGACTTTTTAGTCATGTGAGGAAATTTTGATTTCTATGATTTTCATATGCCTATGACGTCATATGACGTCACATTTGAAATATGCTACAAAAATTTGTACGCGGTCTACAGCCATTGTTTGTGAACCGATTTTCATCAAAATTTCACAGAATGTGTATGTTAGGCTCTAGTTGTGCATCCCGGTGTCCGTTTTTCCAAATTCGAAAAGGCAAAAGTTTCATTGCGAATCCAAAATTCGAACTAATGACGTCAAATTTCAAATGCGTATAAAATCGCTTCCAGAGGAGCAAGAAAGCTGATATTTGGACTGAATATTAATCTCTAGGTCTTCTTCATATTCTGAAAAGATGAACACCAAATTACGTCACATGACGTCATAATGCTATTAAAACTTTCGTATTAAAACTAAACGGTTTTTAATCCCTGTAGGCTTCATTTTTTGTATGATTTGCTTGAAATTTTGTCTGAAGATGCAGTATTAGATTCTATGGAGCCATGTCGCTTTCGTTTCCGGCAAGTCCCAAAGGTCAAGGTCATATATCAATTATCGGCTTTTTCTTCGGCCTTAATTATCTCAAAAACGGTAAATATTCTATCACGCCACTATGCGTATAATTTGTAGTGCTTAGAAAGACCTTTCAGATGATATTTAGTTTTTGATGATCGGGGTTGAATTGGTTGAGTTATGGCGGAAAAATGAAAATTTGGTAACCCCCAGTGTGTTTAACTGTTTATACCTCGAAAACCTTTGATTTTTCAAAATATGATGATGAATATTATTTGTAGAGCAATGTTTGGCCGTTATTTTGATGCCGAAACTTTAATGATTGGCCAAAGATTGATGGAGGAATGGGAAGAAAACGAAATTCGTGTATGTAGCTTTGGTGAATTTTTCATTTTTCAGGTGGTTTAAGAGCTTGTATCTCAAAAAGTATTAGTAATATTCCCAAACATAAAGCGTGTGAAATGTAGAGAATTTTCAGACAATTATTTTGGTACCTTAAGTTTTGAAATTGAACAAAGTATAAGGAAGTTACATCAAAAATAAGAATTTAAACATGTAGAATCTCAGCGATTCTGCCGTGTTGTTAAAGTTCTACGGCTAATATCTCAAAGCTCATTAGAAATAAGTCCACACCTTAAGCAAGTGAGATGTAGAGAATTTTAAGACGATTATTTTGGTACCTAGAGTTTTAAAATTGATTAAAGTATAAGGAAGTTACATCAAAAATACGAATATAAACCCAAGTGTAAGAATTTTCGAGAAATATCCTACTTTCGCTTTCACGTTAATTGAAGCATTTTCGGAAAATATGTAAGTTTACAGCTATGTATTAGTCATAGAAATTGCAAACAACTTTTTACTTATATCATATTGATATTACTAGCTAAACAAGCGTACCCTTTCCGATGGCCGAGTGGTTAGAGCGTCCGCCTCGGGAGCGGAAGGTCGTGGGTTCGATCCCGACTCGACATACCAAAGTCGTAACAAATGGTACTGTTATAGCTCCCTTGCTTGGCGCTCGGCATATAAGGGTATTTGCAGGACTGGTTAGCAAGGTATCAGGAAGATGTGACTGGGTGTGGTATCATGCCACATGTCTACGGCGTGATATTGCAGTGTGGTAGTCCTATACCCGCATGAAGTAGACATCGTGACTGGCTGAATTACTGTCGGTGGGACGTTAAACCCAACAAACAAACTGATATCATATATAGCAGTGTTTACTACACCGATCCCTACACACGAGATGTGCACACAGGCGCATGTTGACGTCTTTTGTTAACATTTATTAAAGTTGCTTAAATTATCATGTTTATAGATAAACATTTACATAAGAATGAGGAGTTTCGGAAATATTTTTTGCAAAGGGACTCCTAAGGAAAGAAAAAGATGCTAAATTAAATACTAAAATACAAGTATAGTTTATTAGGTTTAACGTCCCACCGACAGTATTTAAGTCTTTTGGAGAAACTTAAAGTAGTGTTGTCACACTGCACAGTATCACGTCGTAGACAGTTGGCATGATACCACACCCAGTCACATTATCCGGACACCGGGCCTTCAGTCCTAGAACTACCTTTATTAAGCTGAGCGCCAACCAAGGGAGCTATACCAGTACCTATGTTTACGAATTTGGTAAATACAAGAATTGAATAATTGATATAAAGTTTTTAAACAATTTACAGATCATGTGTTATCTCGTTTGATTTGGTATTTCCGGGGTATTCCTAGCCTTGATATCTTCCGCTGACACCGACATTTTTAAACGATTATTTTTTACATATTTCGTTCTTTCCTTAATGTCAATCAGTTGATATTTTCTGATTTCTCAACTAATTCAAACAAGATAAATAAATTAAAAAAAACAGCCATCACATAAATTGATTGAAATCTGAAAAAGAAATGAGCCGACGGTCAAAAAATGCGCGAAATTTATGTGTTACATCCATATTTGGAAAGCACGTGCACGTGTGTGAATACTTTAACAACACGCTGACATAGCACTTATATGGCGCCATCTTCTAATATAGCAGCATAACGTAGTAATAGGGCGGGGTAAACTCTAAGTTAGTCAGTGTTAATTAAGTATAGGTTATTGTTTTTTTAGTAAGCATTAAGTCCATTAAATCGGTGTGGCGCGGCAAAGCAGCGCGACCGATTTAATGGACTTAATGCTTACTAAATAACACTAACCTACTTAGTGTTTGAAATTATGTTTTGAAATTTAACGCAGTCGCACATTCCAAATATAGTATTGATTTTTTAGACTCCGCCCTATCAACCTGTTCCCGGCGTGATTTACATCACGTGACATGTAACATGTTATGTCAAAGGTCAATGCGTCGCTCTAGCTGTGTATGTCTGTGTAGATCTACGCTCCAAATGCGCATTGAACCGGAAGCCGACTTTGATCTCTTCGGCAAAAAAGTGGTGATTGAAATTTGAATAAAAGATACTGTTTAGAAAGGTTCATATATCTGCACCTATATATGTTGTGTTTTGGACATTATTTTTTTTTATTTAAGTAACCCTTGTTTGTAAGTGTGTTTTTTTTCTTCTCTTCTCATTATTTATATACATTTTTCAATTTGAATTTATTTAATCGGATATTTACTTAATTGCTTTGTTTAGTAATAAGTTATATATTGCCCATTCTGGGTTAACATGTGTAGACATTGAAATTACACAAGTGTCTTTAAAGCGATGACCGATACTAATGTTGTTAGAACTTGTGGTCTTACTTATTTTTTAAAATCTTCGATGTTGTATCATCATTATTTAGGCAATAATACATGTTTAAACTAAACTAAGTGGAAGGGTAGAGTTCTTTTGTTATTTTAGATTAATCAGAATGCTGGTGAGTAAATGTTTGTTCTCTATGGTTGCTGTGTATTATTTTTTGTCGATGTTCATGCGTTCACATCAAAAATCCCTGTAACACGTTACACATGCGTGGACTAAGACCACAATTTAAATTTACTATATGTTCTATATAAGCATATATACAAATGACAATTTCTGTAAGGGACATTGGCATCCAAACTTACCCTCATTAGATAGATCTATTCAAGAGAAATAATTCTGTACATTTTAAACATGGAATCACCCGACTACTTTTTGACCTATTTAAGGCCAAATAACATGCGTATGAATTTAGTGCACCGGTCGGCCATTTCACGCCAATTTTCTCAAAAATTCCCCCCTCAGTAATGCTAAACTATTAAGATTGTTGTGCAATAAGGCCTCCAAATTGGGCATTTTATGACTATTTTAACTGTTCTATAGAATTCAATCCTTTATTGCATGTCTTTCAGTCAAAATCTCACCTTAATTCAGCATTAAATAGGGTCACTGTTTTCTGTGTAGGCACATCCGGTAACCAAGGGCAGGTAATTGTGGTCTTAGTCTATTTTGGTGAACACATAAAGCTCCGCTTCTCGACACATCTTGACGCACACGCGCAGTGAAGGTGCTTGAAGCTGGTTTTAAATTGATCAGTTGATTTAGCGGAATAGTGTTTAGTGACAAGTTGATGCCGATTAAATGAATTAAATGGAGACAAAATTTTGAAAAAATGGAATGATTTCATTGGACAAAATATAATTTCAAACACTAGGAGAGAATTTAACAGTTAAGAAGCCGTCACTCGCTACGCTCGTTCTGGCTTCTTAACTGTTAAATTCTCTCTTAATAAACACTAACTATAACGAATACAGTCGTCTCCATCGTATGTACAAACATTATTAAAATTTAACTCACGAGGCTACACGCGTCGACGAATCTATTGCATGGTAGCATTTACGGTTTTATTCCCGCGACTGTACACGAAATTAAAAAAAAAAATTGATATGTAGAATTAATAGGTTTAAGTTTAATTGCTTATATTTTGAATACCTATAAAACTAGACCCAAATATGCTACAATTGAATTGTAGGGATTTTCAGGACATTCATTTTGGTACCTAGAATACTAAACTTGGAATCTCTCAGCCCCTCACCGCTGTGGGTTCGAATTCCGGTAGGGACTTCGGATTTTTCATGTAAGGAAGCCTTCCAGCTGGCTTGCGGTAGGTCGGTGGTTATATCCGCGTATCTCTGTGTACTCGGGGTCTTCCTCCACCTGTAATTAGCTGGACGTCTCTATATGATTGAAATACTATCACAGCGACGGTAAACCCCAATACAAAAACAACAACAACAACAACAATTAAAATTGGTCAAGTTATAAGAAAGCGATATCAAAATAAAGATTTATTTATTTTCGACATATGGCTTACTTCACAAAGTTCATGCATGAGAAGTCCATACGAAAAAAAAGAGTAAAAGGTAGGAAATATAATATATATTCTTTCTAACGGTATTAATCTTTACATTTCAAAATGTTGCAGAAAGTCTTATCATTCGTATCAACGAATGAAATCTAGTTCTTATTCTTCTTATTCTTTTTTTCTTCCTCTTGTATTTGTGTTAATTTCGATGTGTTGCCAATGGCCCAAAACAATGAAAATTTTATGGCATATATTTCAAACCATGTGCTTTCGAATGCAATGAATTTCATATTCATATGACGTCATATAACGTCAGATTTGACGTCAGATGAAAAAGTTTGTACGCAGTCTAAAGCCATCATTTCTGGACCAATTTTCATCAAAATTTAACAGAATGTGTATGTTAGGCTCTAGTTGTGCCTTTCGGTGTCCGTTTTACGAAATTCGAAAAGGCAAAAGTTTTATGGCGAATCCAAGATTCGAACTAATGACGTGAAATTTCAAATGCGTATAAAATCGCTTCCAGAAAAGCTAGAAAGCTGAGATTTGGATTGAATATTAATCTCTAGGTCTTCTTTGTAGTCTGAAAAGATGAACACCAAATGACGTCATATGACGTCATAATGCAAATAATGCAAATAAAACTTTCGTATTAAAACTTAACGGTTTTTAAGCCCTGTAGACTTCATTTTTTGTATGATTTGCTTGAAATTTTGTCTGAAGATGCAGTATTAGATTCTATAGAGCCATGTCACTTCCGATTCCGGCAAATCCAAAAGGTCAAGGTCAAATATTAATTATCGGCTTTTTCTTCGGCCTTAAATATCTCAAAAACGGTAAATATTCTATCGAGACACTATGCGTATAATTTGTAGTGCTTAGAAAGACCTAAGTTTTTGATGATCGGGGTTGAATTGGTTGAGTTATGGCGGAAAAATGAAAATTTGGTAACCCCCAGTGTGTTTAACAGTTTATACCTCGTAAACCTTTGATTTTTGAAAATATGATGATGAATATTATTTGTAGAGCAATGTTTGGCCGTTCTTTTGATGCCTAAACTTTAATGATTGGCCAATGATTGATGGAGAAATGGGAAAAAACGTAATTCGTGTATGTAGCTTTGGTGAATTTTTCATTTTTCAGGTGGTTTAAGAGCTTGTATCTTAAAAAGTATTTGTAATATTCCTAAGCATAAAGCATGTGAAATGTAGAGAATTTTCAGACGATTATTTTGGTACCTTAAATTTTGAAATTGATCAAAGTATAAGGAAGTTACATCAAAAATAAGAATTTAAACATGCAGAATTTCAGCGATTCTGCCGTGTTGTTAAAGTTCTACGGCTAATATCTCAAAGCTCATTAGAAATAAGTCCACACCTTAAGCAAGTGAGATGTAGAGAATTTTAAGTCGATTATTTTGGTACCTAGAGTTTTAAAATTGATTAAAGTATAAGGAAGTTACATCAAAAATACGAATATAAACCCCAAGTGTAAGAATTTTCGAGAAATATCCTACTTTCGCTTTCACGTTAATTGAAGCATTTTCGGAAAATATGTAAGTTTACAGCTATGTATTAGTCATAGAAATTGCAAACAACTTTTTACTTATATCATATTGATATTACTAGCTAAACAAGCGTACCCTTTCCGGTGGCCGAGTGATTAGAGCGTCCGCCTCGGGAGCGGAAGGTCGTGGGTTCGATCCCCGACCCGACATACCAAAGTCGTAAAAAATGGTACTGTTATAGCTCCCTTGCTTGGCGCTCAGCATATAAGGGTATTTGCAGGACTGGTTAGCGCGGTATCAGGATGATGTGACTGGGTGTGGTATCATGCCACATGTCTACGGCGTGATACTGCAGTGTGGTAGTCCTATACCCGCATGAAGTAGACATCGTGACTGGCTAAATTACTGTCGGTGGGACGTTAAACCAAACAAACAAACTGATATCATATACAGCAGTGTTTACTACACCGACCCCTACACACGAGGTGTGCACACAGGCGCATGTTGACGTCTTTTGTAAACATTTATTAAAGTTGCGTAAATAATGATGTTTATAGATAAACATTTACATAAGAATGAGGAGTTTCGGAAATATTTTTTGCAAAGGGACTCCTAAGGAAAGAAAAAGATGCTAAATTAAATACTAAAATACAAGTATAGTTTATTAGGTTTACCTCCCACCGACAGTATTTAAGTCTTTTGGAGACAATGTCTACTTGAGACAAATGTAGTGTTGTCACACTGCACAGTATCACGTCGTAGACAGTTGGCATGATACCACACCCAGTCACATTATCCAGACACCGGGCCATCAGTCCTAGAACTACCCTTATTAAGCTGAGCGCCAACCAAGGGAGCTATACCAGTACCTATGTTTACGAATTTGGTAAATACAAGAATTGAATAATTGATATAACGTTTTTAAACAACTTACAGATCATGTGTTATCTCGTTTGATTTGATATTTCCGGGGTATTCCTAGCCTTGATATCTTCCGCTGACACCGACTTTTTTAAACGATTATTTTTTACATATTTCGTTCTTTCCTTAATGTCAATTAGTTGATATTTTCTGATTTCTCAACTAATTCAAACAAGATAAATAAATAAAAAAAACAGCCATCACATAAATTGATTGAAATCTGAAAAAGAATTGAGCCGACGGTCAAAAAATGCGCGAAATTATGTGTTACATCCATATTTAAAAAGCGCGTGCACGTGTGTGAATACTTTAACAACACGCTGACGTAACACTTATATGGCGCCATCTTCTAATATAGCTTCTAATATAACGTAGTAATAGGGCGGGACAAACTCTAAGTTAGTCAGTGTTAATTAAGTATAGGTTAGTGTTTTTTTAGTAAGCATTAAGTCCATTAAATCGGTGTGGCGCGGCAAAGCCGCGCGACCGTTTTAATGGACTTAATGCTTACTAAATAACACTAACCTATTTAGTGTTTGAAATTATGTTTTGAAATTTAACGCAGTCGCACATTCCAAATATAGTATTGATTTTTTAGACTCCGCCCTATCAACCTGTTCCCGGCGTGAATTACATCACGTGACATGTAACATGTTATGTCAAAGGTCAATGCGTCGATCTAGCTGTGTATATCTGTGTAGATCTACGCTCCAAATGCGCATTGAACCGGAAGCCGACTTTGATCTCTTCGGCAAAAAAGTGGTGATTGAAATTTGAATAAAAGATACTGTTTAGCAAGGTTCATATATCTGCACCTATATATGTTGTGTTTTGGACATTATTTTTTTTTATTTAAGTAACCCTTGTTTGTAAGGGTGTTTTTTTTTCTTCTCTTCTCATTATATACATTTTTCAAGTTGAATTTATTTAATCGGATATTTACTTAATCGCTTTGTTTAGTAATCACTTATATATTGCCCATTCTGTGTTAACATGTGTAGACATTGAAATTACACAAGTGTCTTTAAAGCGATGACCGATACTAATGTTGTTAGAACTTGTGGTCAGACCCTCTTACTTATTTTTTAAAATCTTCAATGTTGCATCATCATTACTTAGGCAATAATACATGTTTAAACTAAACTAAGCGGAAGGGTAGAGTTCTTTTGTTATTTTGGATTAATCAGAATGCTAGTGAGTAAATGTTTGTTCTCTATGGTTGCTGTGTATTATTTTTTGTCGATGTTCATGCGATCACATCAAAAATCCCTGTAACACGTTACACATGCGTGATATGGACTAAGACCACAATTTAAATTTACTATATGTTCTATATAAGCATATATACAAATGACAATTTCTGTAAGGGAAATTGGAATCCAAACTTACCCTCATTAGACAGATCTATTCAAGAGAAATAATTCTGTACATTTTAAACATGGGATCACCTGACTACTTTTGACCTATTTAAGGCCAAGTAACATGCGTATGAATTTAGTGCACCGGTCGGCCATTTCACACCATTTTTCTCAAAAATTCCCCTCTCAGTAATGCTAAACTATTAAGATTGTTGTGCAATAATGCCTCCAAATTGGGCATTTTATGACTATTTAACTGTGTTCTATAGAATTTAATTCTTTATTGCATGTCTTTCAGTCAAAAACTCACCTTAATTAAGCATTAAATAGGGTCACTGTTTTCTGTGTAGGCACATCAGGATACCGGTAACCAAGGGCAGGTGATTGTGGTCTTAGTCCATATTGGTGAACACATAAAGCTCCGCTTCTCGACACAACTTGACGCACATGCGCAGTGAAGGTGCTTGAAGCTGGTTTTAAACTGATCAGCTGATTTAGCGGAATAGTGTTTAGTAACAAGTTGATGCCGATTAAATGAATTAAATGGAGACAAAAAAATTGAAAAAATGGAATGATTTCATTGGACAAAATATAATTTCAAACACTAGGAGAGAATTTAACAGTTAAGAAGCCGCTCGTTCTGGCTTCTTAACTGTTAAATTCTCTCTTAATAAACACTAACTATAACGTACTACAGTCGTCTCCATCGTATGTACAAGCATTATTGAAATTTACGGTTTTATTTCCGCGGCTGTACACGAAATTAAAAAAAAAGAATTTTGATATGCAGAATTAACAGGCTTAAGTTTAATTGCTTATATTTTGAAAACCGATAAAACTAGACCCAAATATGCTACAATTGAATTGTAGGGATTTTCAGGACATATATTTTGGTACCTAGAATACTAAAATTGAAATCTCTCAGCCCCTCACCGCTGTGGGTTCGAATTCCGGTAGGGACTTCGGATTTTTCATGTGAGGAAGCCTTCCAGCTGGCTTGCGGTAGGTCGGTGGTTCTATCCGGGTACCTCTGTGTACTCGGGGTCTTCCTCCACCTGTAATTAGCTGAACGTCTCTATATGATTGAAATACTATCACAACGACGGTAAACCTCAATACAACAACAACAACAACTAAGATTGGTCATGTTATAAGAAAGCGATATCAAAATAAAGATTTATTTATTTTTGACATATGGCTTATTTCACAAAATTCATGCATGAGAAGTCCATACGAAAAAAAAAGTAAAAGTTAGGAAATATATTCTTTCTATATATATATATTCTTTCAAACGGTATTAATCTTTACATTTAACCTTTTATATAGAAGATTTAATTATGCTATTTATTTCATTAAGTTGCTGAAGGTCTAGGACAAAGAAATTCTATCAACTGATACCTGAAGCAATGGCATTTTGGAATATGTTACTTTTATCTTCACATGACGTCACATGACGTCAGAACTAAAAATAGCTACCAAAGTTTGTACGCGTTGTACAGCCGTCATTTATGGACGGATTTTCATGGAATTTTCACAGAAGTTATATATTAAGACCTTATTGTGCAGGATTATATAGGTTTGCCATGATTCGAAAGAACTAAGGTTCTATGGCGAATCCAAGATTCGAACCAAGGACGTCAAATTTCAAATCCATATAAAAACGTTTCTCGATGAGATAGAAAGTTGATATTTGGCGAGATTATACGTCTCTGTGTTTCCTTTGTATTTTGTAAAGATGAACGTCATATGACGTCATATGACGTCATCAAGTTGTATAGAATTTCCGATTTCTTGATGTCAATTTACTCATGTTGCAAGGGTTCATAAACAATGGAATTGAAAGTCCTTTGTAGGTGATCATGAACATTTTGATCTATTGTTTAAATTTTTCATATGACGTCACATGACGTCAGAACTAAAAATAGCTACCAAAGTTTGTACGCGCTGTACAGCCGTCATTTATGGACGGATTCTCATGGAATTTTCACAGAAGTTATATATTAAGACCTTATTGTGCAGGATTATATAGGTTTGCCAAGATTCGAAAGAACTAAGGTTCTTTGGCGAATCCAAGATTCGAACCAAGGACGTCAAATTTCAAATCCATATAAAATCGATTCTAGATGAGATAGAAAGTTGATATTTGGAGAGATTATTGCTCTCTGTGTTTCCTTTGCATTTTGTAAAGATGAACGTCATACAACGTCATATGACGTCATCAAGTTGTAAAGAATTTCCGATTTCTTGATGTCAATTTTACTCATGTTGCAAAGCTTCATAGACAATGAAAATTAAATGTCCTTTGTACATAATCAGGAACATTTAGATTCAATGTTTAAAATTTTCATATGACGTCACATGACGTCAGAACTATAAATAACTACCAAAGTTTGTCCGCTCTGTACAGCCGTCATTTATTTATAGATTGGCATGGAATCTTCACAGAAGTTATATATTACGACCTCATTGTGCAGGATTAAATAGGTTTGCCAAGATTCAAAAGAACTAAGGTTCTCTGGCCAATCCAAGATTCGAACCAAGGACGTCAAATTTTAAAAACGTATAAAATCGTTTCTAGATGAGATAGAAATTTGATATTTGGCGAGATTATATGTCTCTGTGTTTCCTTTGCATTTTGTAAAGATGAACGTCATATGACGTCATATGACGTCATCAAATTGTAGAGAATTTCCGATTCCTGAATGTCAATTTACTCATGTTGCAAAGGTTCATAGACAATGAAAATTTAATGTCCTATGTAGGTAATCATGAACATTAAGATTTAATGATTAAAATTTTCATATGACGTCACATGACATCAAAACTTAAAAAAGCTACCAAAGTTCATCCGCGCTGTACAGCCGTCATTTATGGACGGATTGGCATGGAATTTTCACAGAAGTTATATATTACGACTTCATTGTGCAGGATTATATAGGTTTGCCAAAATTCGAAAAACACCAGGTTTGTCATGGTTGGCAGTGCAGAAAGCCCTATCTTTTGTTCAAAACAAAAGAAGTCTAGTTATTATTATTCTTTTTTTCTTCCTAACTAAACGCTTATTTTTCTATGTTGCAATACTCCTAGGACGATGAAATTTTTATGACTTTTTAGTCACGTGAGGAAATTTTGATTTCTATGATTTTCAGATGCCTATGACGTCATATGACGTCATATTTGAAATATGCTACAAAAGTTTGTACGCGGTCTACAGCCATTGTTTGTGAACCGATTTTCATCAAATTTTCACAGATTGTGTATATTAAGTTCTAGTTGTGCATCCCGGTGTCCGTTTTTCATAATTCGAAAAGTTCATGGTTCTATAGCGAATCCAAGATTCGAACCAAGGTCGTAAATTTTTAAATGCTTATAAAATCTGTCCTATTTAAGATAGAAAGTTGATATTTAATCAGTATATAGGTCTCTAGAAGTTTTAATCATTTTGTGAAAATAAATGTCATATGACGTCACGTGACGTCATTATATGATAATGTATTTCTAATATTAACAAGAATATTTCTATATGTTGAAATTGTCGAAGGGCAATGAAAATTAAATGACACATGCTTCTGATGCTGAAATTTTGATTTCTATGATTTTCATATCTCTATGACGTCATATGACGTCACACATGAAATAAGCTACAAAAGTTTGTACGCGGTCCAGAGCCATTATTGATGAACCGATTTTCATAAAATTTTCACAGAATGTGTATATTAAGTTCTAGATGTGCATCCCCGTGTCCTTTTCTCAAAATTCGAAATTGCCAAGGTTCTATAGCGATTCCAAGATTCGAACCAAGGTCGTAAATTTTCAAATGCTTATAAAAATCAGTCCTATTTGAGATAGAAAGTTGATATTTGGTCAGTTTGTAGGTCTCTCGGAGTCTTAAAATTATTTGGAAAATTTGCATCATATGACGTCACGTGACGTCATTATATGAAAATATATTACTAACATTAACAAGATTATTTCTATATGTTGAAATGGTCGAAGAGCAATAAAAATTTAATGGCATATGTTTCAGACGATATAATTTCTATTTCAATCATTTTATAGGCATATAACGTCATATGACGTCACACTTGACATATTCTACAAAAGTTTGTACGCGGTCTACAGCCATTACTTATGAACCGATGTTCATAAAAATTTCACAGAAAGTGTATATTAGGTTATAGTTGAGCATCCCGGTGTCCGTTCTTCCAAATTCAAAAATGCACAGGTTTTATGGCAGATCCAATATTCGAACTATTGACGTCAAATTTTAAATACGTATAAAATCGTTTCCAGATGAGTTAGAAATCTAATATTTGGAAAGTAAATAAGTCTCCAAGAGTGCTTTACATTCTCTGAAGATGAACGTCATTTGACGTCATATGACGTCATAAGGTCAAATATTATTTCTGATATGTACGCGTAAATTTTATATGTTGTTAACTTCCCAGGACCATGAAATCTTATGGTATATACTTTAGAAATGCTTTAGAATGCAATGTAATTCATATTAATTTGACGTTATATCACATCACATTTGACATCAGGACAAAAAGGTTTTACGCGGTGTACAGCCATTATTTTTGGACCAATTTTCAGCAAATTTCAATGAATGTATATGTAACGCTCTAGTTGTGTATCCCGGGTCCTGTTTTACAAATTCGAAAAGACGAAAAGGCAATGGTTCTATGGCGAATCCAAGTTTCGAAACATTGACGTCAAATTTCAAAAACATAAAATCGCTTCGAGATGATTTAGAAAGTTGATATTTGGACTGAATATTAGTCTTTAAGACTTATTTATATTCTGTGAGGATTAACGTTATTTGACGTCATAAGGTCAAAAAGAATGTTAATATATCTACGCTTTAATTTCTATATGTTTCATTTCATTGATTTTCTTATGCCTATGATGTCATGTGACATCAAACTTGACGTTGTCTACACACTCTTGTACGCGGTCTACAGCCATTATTACAGGATGGAATTCGAATTGTAAGCGTTTTAAATAAATTTGATTTGTAACATAGATTATAAAATAGTCCAAGTTAAATAAATCGATATAAAAAAATGATTTTCAGTTACTTTTGCCATTTCCTCAAAGTTAAACGGTTTATTTTTCAAAGTTCATTTAAGTTATGGCCATACAAAAGCAAGTTAAAGGCTGCAATTTCATATCCTCTTACTTTTTTTGCTTTAAAGTATTTGACAAATGTAGCAGAAAGTCCTATCATTCGTATCAACGAATGAAATCTAGTTATTCTTCTTCTTATTATTATTATTCTTTTTTTCTTCCTCTTATATTTGTGTTAATTTCGAGGTGTTGCCATTGACTCAGAACAATGAAAATTTTATGGCATATATTTCAAACCATGAGCTTTCGGATGCAATGAATTTTATATTCATACGATGTTATATAACGTCAGATTTGACGTCGGGTGAAAAAGTTTGTACGCGGTCTACAGCCATTATTTCTGGATTGATTGTTATCAAAATTTCACAGAATGTGTATGTTAGGCTCTAGTTGTGCATCCTGGTGTCCGTTTTTCCAAATTTGAAAAGGCAAATGTTTTATGGCGAATCCAAGATTCGAACTAATGACGTCAAATTTTAAATGCGTATAAAATCGCTTCCAGAAAAGCTAGAAAGCTGAGATTTGGATTGAATATTAGTCTCTAGGTCTTCTTTACATTCTGAAAAGATGAACGCCATATGACGTCACAGGACGTCATAATGCTATTAAAACTTTCCCTGTAGGCTTTATTTTTTGTATGATTTGCTTGAAAGTTTGTCTGAAGATGCAGTATTAGATTCTATGGAGCCATGTCACTTCCGTTTCCGGAAAATCACAAAGGTCAAGGTCATATATCAATTATCGGGTTTTTCTTCGGCCTTAAATATCTCAAAAACGTAAAAAAATTCTATCGAGACACTATGCGTATAATTTGTAGTGCTTGGAAAGACCTTTCAGATGATATTTAGTTTTTGATGATCGGGATTGAATCGGTTGAGTTATGGCGGAAAAACAAAAATTCGGTAACCCTCAGTGTGTTTAACAGTTTATATCTCGAAATCCTTTGATTTTTGAAAATATGATGATGAATATTATTTGTAGAGCAATGTTTGGCCGTTCTTTTGATGCTTAAAGTTTAATGATTGACCTAAGATTCATGGAGGAATGGGGAAGAAACGAAATTCGTGTATATAGCTTTGGTGATTTTTTCATTTTTCAAGAGGTTTAAGAGCTTGTATCTCAAAATATATTAAAAACATTCCTATAGATAAAGCATGTGAAATGTAGAGAATTTTAAGACGATTATTTTGGTACCTAAAGTTTTGAAATTGATCAAAGTATAAGGAAGTTACATTAAAAATAAGAATTTAAACATATAGAATTTCTGCGATTCTGCCGTCATGTCAGAGTTTTCCGGCTTATATCTTAAGAATCATTAGAAATATGTGTTTACATTAATCAAGTGAGATGTAGAGAATTTTTTTTGGCCTTTTAAATTATCAAGAAATAAGGAAGTTACATAAAAAATACGAATTTAAAGCCAATTGTAAAAATTTTCATAAAATATCCTACTTTCGCTTTCACCTTAATTGAAGCATTTTCGGGAAATGTAAGTTTACAGATATGTATTAGTCATATAAATTGAAAAAAAAACAACTTTTTACTTATATCATATTGATATTACTAGCTAAACAGGTGTACCGTTCCCGGTGGCCGAGTGTTTAAAGCGTCCGCCTCGGGAGCGGGAGGTCGTGGGTTCGATACCAAAGTCGTAAAAAATGGTACTGTTATAGCTCCCTTGCTAGACACTTAGCATATAAGGGTAGTTGCAGGACTGGTTAGCCCGGTATCAGGATAATGTGACTGGGTGTGGTATCATGCCACATGTCTACGACGTGATACTGCAGTGTGGCAGCACTATAACTGCATGAAGTAGACATCGTCTCCAAATGACTGAAATACTGTCGGTGGGACGTTAAACCCAACAAACAAACAACTAAACAAGTGTTGACAATGATTTAATGTTTTGTCAAATCATTTTATTTACGTTACTTATGAATATCAGTTGCAGCATTGCGTTACCCATAATCCTTTGAGCGTTTTGACACATGTCATTTAGACCGTTGTTGAAACATTGCAATTTCCCGACTTTATTGTTGCATCTATCGATAAATATTGTACAAGCTATATTCCAAATGTATGATAAATGATAACCTATGTGAAAATATATGTTATAGTACAATGTAATTTAATTGCCAGCTTGAGATACCATGAGCGTGTATAAGTGTAGACGTTTGAAACAAAATGATCAACACATGTCATCCGTTCAAGACGCTGCAAGCTAATTTGTCTGTAATGCGGCGTTCACACAGTGCCGATTATGGCTCCCGTTTGAGATCAGACAGCGCTACGACACGAAAAGCGAAAAAGTCGGATTACTATCCTCAATGTCCTATCATTGTCTGAACGCAGTCGTATATGTTCGTAACAGAGTCCTACGGATCGGGAATGGTCCGGAGAGGTCGGCCAAGCACTCCTGACAGTTAGGTGCGTCCCGTAACATTCGGGAAACTCAGCCGATTTTGTCTAGTCGGATTACAATCGTGACTATGTCGTGACAGATTCTGCTGTATCGGATCAGAATCGGATTGAGAACGGGATAATCGGGACGAATTCTGCTGGAAACGGCTGGATCGGGACGCCTCCTGAACAATATCTGATTGTTGTCGTGATTAAATAAATGTTTTTACAAATTTTAATAAAAGTTTGAATTTCCAGCCACGAATCACAGGATCTTGATCAGACTTGACACATTTTAATCGGGAATGGTCCTATCAAGGACGGCAGTAAAAATCCTGAATGTGTGACCTAGGCATTAGCTAAAAGCGCAAAATTTAGTAACGTTGTGTAATACAGTCGTCTCGATCGTATGTACAAGCGTTATTTGAATTTTACTCACGAGGCTACACGCGTCGACGATTCTATTGCATGGTAGCATTTACTATTTCATTCCCGCGACTGTACACGAAAATAAAAAAAGAATTTTGATATGCAGAATTAAGAGGTTTAAGTTTAATTGTTTATATTTTGAATACCTATAAAACTAGAACCAAATATGCTACAATGGAATTTCAGGCCATTTATTTTGGTACCTAGAATAGTAAAATTGGTCAAGTTACAAGAAAGCGATATCAAAATAAAAATTTATTAGTCCCCCACCGGAGTTCACACCGGAGGGGACTATAGGTTTGCCCTCCGTCTGTCCGTCCGTCCGTCTGTCCGTCTGTCCGTCCGTCAATCCATCGTCCGTCTGCCGTCCACAATTAGTTTGTTTGCACTGTGGCATCTTCATTTCTTAAGCAATCATCTTCAAACTTTATGAAAATGTTCATTTCCATAAAAACTTGGACAAGTCCGATTATGGCTGATATCGGCCTATTACGTCAGGAGTTATGCCCCTTTTAATATTGAAAAAAAAAGCTAGATTTCACATTATCATTGTCACTTTGCACTCTTGCATCTTCATTTCTTAAGCAATCATCTTCAAACTTTATGACAATGTTTATTACCATCATCTCAGGATCAACTTCGATTATTTAAATTTTTAGTTTTATATAAAAATATGCCAATTTTCTGTTTGTTTCACTCTAGCATCTTCATTTCTTAAAAATTAAATTTGACAATGTTTATTACCATAAAATCTCTGCCAAGTTCGATAATGTCTGACATTTGCCAATTAGGTCAAGAGTTATATCCCTTTTGATGTTTAAATTTGTGTGTTTTAAGATATTTTTTCAGTCAAGTTTGACTTCAAATTTTGACAACAGGCTCTCTTTACTTCGTGGAATTATAAATAATCTGATGGATTATGTCTTCAGTACAATTATGCTATAATTTAGTAACTTGTACAGGTAATGAAGGCAGTTTTTCTCAGGTGAGAGTCTTTAGGGCCACCTTGGCCCTCTTGTTGAAAATATCATGAAGAACAATATTTTTATCATGATTCAATGCGGTTCTAGTGCTATGCATATCTTAATGATTGGTCTATTAATTATTAAGTTTTTTGTCGAATGGTAGTAGTTGACATGAATATCTTTTTGCCGATTTTTGCCTTTTTGGGGGGAGGAATAACTTTATAAATCGCAAAAACAGATAGGTTTAAACATAAAGTAAGTACATGTTTGAATTCAGAAGACCTTTCTAACGGTACCTGGGTTTTAAAAATCGGACATCACAGTTGCATGAAAGTAAGAATTTCTGGGGAAAAAAAGACAACATTTTTCCTTGTACTTCTGCAGTTGATCCCAAATATTATTCTAAATTTTATTTCTGTTACATTAAAGGTAAAATGTGATACATGAATTTATTTTAATTCTCTGTGCCCCCTTCAATTGAACAAGAAACTTCAATGAAGATATGAGAAATGAATATTTTGTAGAAAAGGAATCTTGTATACCTTTTTAGCATGTTAAGAGGACTAGTGATACTTCATTCCCTTGCAGAACACGAAGATTGAGTATTATTGTAGTTATCTTAAAGATGGTTCTGGAAAAATTAGCATTATGAAATTATAACTAAAAACAAAGTCATATAATCCCTTTTGAATGCAATGACTTTAAAATTTGAATTATGTTATATGACATCACAGATTTCCTCTATTATTTATTTATGTTTGCACTCTACAGCTGTCAATTCGGGGCGGATTTTCTTCAATATTTGAAGATGGTGTATGTCAGAAAAATGAATAAGTATGATCAGGTTTGACATAGTTAGCAGAAAGCCCTTTCTTTTGTTCAGAACAAAAGGAGTCTAGTTCTTCTTCTTATTATTATTATTATTTTTTTCTTCCTCTTATATTTGTGTTAATTTTGAGGTGTTGCCATTGACTCAGAACAATGAAAATTTTATGGCCTATATTTCAAACCTTGTTCTTTCGGATGCAATGAATTTCATATTCATATGACGTTATATAACGTCAGATTCGACGTCAGGTGAAAAAGTTTGTACGCGGTCTACAGCCATTATTTCTGGACCGATTTTCATCAAAATTTCACAGAATGTGTATGTTAGGCTCTAGTTGTGCATCCCGGTGTCCGTTTTTCCAAATTCGAAAAGGCAAAGGTTTTATGGCGAATCCAAGATTCGAACTAATGACGTCAAATTTCAAATGCGTATAAAATCGCTTTCAGAGGAACTAGAAAGCCGATATTTGGACTGAATCTCTTGGTCTTTGGTCTCTAGGTCTTCCTTACATTCTGGAAAGATGAACACCATATGTGTCACATGACGTCATAATGCTAATAAAACTTTCGTATTAAAACTTTACGGTTTTTAAGCCCTGTAGGCTTTATTTTTTGTATGATTTGCTTGAAATTTTGTCTGAAGATGCAGTATTAGATTTTATGGAACCATGTCACTTTCGTTTCCGGAAAATCCCAAAGGTCAAGGTCATATATCAATTATCGGCTTTTTCTTCGGCCTTAAATATCTCAAAAAACGGCAAATATTCTATCGAGACACTATGCGTTTAATTTGTAGTGTTTAGAAAGACCTTTCAGATGACGTTTAGTTTTTGATGATCGGGGTTGAATCGGTTGAGTTATGGCGGAAAAACGAAAATTTGGTAATCCTCAGTGTGTTTAACAGTTTATATCTCGAAAGCCTTTGATTTTTGAAAATATGATGATGAATATTATTTGTAGAGCAATGTTTGGCCGTTATTTTGATGCTTAAAGTTTAATGATTGACCTAAGATTCATGGAGTAATGGGGAAAAAACGAAATTCGTGCATATAGCTTTGCTGATTTTTTTCTTTTTTCAGGATGTTTAAGAGCTTGTATCTCAAAAAGTATTAAAAATTTTCCTGTACATAAAGCGTGTGAAATGTAGAGAATTTTCCGACAATTATTTTGGTACCAAAAGTTTTGAAATTGATCAAAGTATAAGGAAGTTACATCAAAAATAAGAATTTAAACATGTAGACTTTCAGCGATTCTGCAGTGTTGTCAAAGTTTTACGGCTAATATCTTAAAGCTCATTAGAAATCAGTCCACACCTTAAGCGAGTGAATGTAGAGAATTTTATGACGATTACTTTGGTACCTAGAGTTTTAAAATTGATTAAAGTATAAGGAAGTTACATCGAAAATGCGAATTTACATCCAAGTGTAAGAATTTTCGAAAAAATATCCTACTTTCGCTTTCATGTTAACTGAAGCATTTTCGGAAAATGTAAGTTTATAGCTATGTATTAGTCATATGAATTGCAAAAAAACTTTTGACTTATATCATATTGATATTACTTGCTAAACAAGCGTACCCTTTCCGGTGGCCGAGTGGTTAGAGCATCCGCCTCGGGAGCGGGAGGTCATGGGTTCGATCCCTGACTACGACATACCAAAGTCGTAAAAAAAGGTACTGTTATAGCTCCCTTGCTTGGCGCTCAACATATAAGGGTATTTGCAGTACTGGTTAGCTCGGTATCAGGATGATGTGACTGGGTGTGGTATCATGCCACATGTCTACGGCGTGGTACTACAGTTTGGCAGCACTATACCCGCATGAAGTAGACATCGTCTCCAAATGACTGAAATACTGTCGGTAGGGCGTTAAACCCAACAAACAAACTTAACAAATGTTGACAATGATTTAATGTTTTGTCAAATCATTTTATTTACGTTACTTATACATATCACTTGCAGCATTGTATTACCCATAATCCTTTGAGCGTTTTGACACATGTCATTTAGACCGTTGTTGAAACATTGCAATTTCCCGACTTTATTGTTGCATCAATCTAAATTAATGATAAATGATAAGCTATGTGAAAATATATGTTATAGTACAATGTAATTTAATTGCCAGCTTGAGATACCATGGACGTGTATAAGTGTAGACGTTTGAAACAAAATGATCAACACGTGTCATCCGTTCAAGACGCTGCAAGCTAATTTGTCAGTTAGCTAAAAGGGCCAAATGGAGTAACTTTGTTTAGAGTTTGCCTGCTAATATATATTAAATAAAGAATAAAAGAAAAAACATTTAAAATCATTGAATGACGTAAGAAAAAAATCCTTGAGGATAGTATTATCTTAAAATTTTCCAGTTGTTTTTACTGTATGATAGTAAACGGTTGCGTAATAAAAAAAAATCCATATTTATGCTTCTTTAATATTTTCTTAAGAAGATAAAAATAAAAAAAAAAAAAAAAAAAGATTAAAGCTTATTTTTGAACATAATAATATATTTATGATAATGATGATTTACGTATTAAATGAAATATTATTATGCATCATTATTCCATTTCTTTGTATTAACTTATATATTCAATACCTTTGAAAATAAGCAAACGGAAAGCCGCTTCGTTTGTTTCTTAAACAAACGAATTCTAGTTATTATTATTCTTTTTTTCTTCCTAACTAAACGCTTATTTTTCTATGTTGCAATAATCCTAGGACGATGAAATTTTTATGGCTTATTAGTCACGAGAGGAAATTTTGATTTTTATGAATTTCATATGTCTATGATGTCATATGACGTCACAATTGACATATGCTACAAAAGTTTGTACACTGTCCAGAGCCATTATTAATGGACCGATTTTCATCAAATTTTCACAGAATGTGTATATTAAGTTCTAGTTGTGCATGCCGGTGTCCGTTTTTCAAAATTCGAAAAGTCCAAGGTTCTATAGCGATTCTAAGATTCGAACCAAGGTCGTAAATTTTCAAATTCTTATAAAATCGGTTCTATTTGAGATAGAAAGATTATATTAGGTCAGTATATAGGTCTCTGGGAGTCTTAAACATTTTGTGAAAATAAATGTCATATGACGTCACGTGACGTCATTATATGATAATGTATTTCTAATATTAACAAGATTATTTCTATATGTTGAAATTTTCGAAGGGCAATGAAAATTTAATGCCGCATGCTTCAGATGCTGAAATTTCGATTTCAATGATTTTCAGAAGCCTTTGGCGTCATCACATTTGAAATTGACTACGAAAGTTTGTACACGGTCCAGAGCCATTATTAATGGGCCGATTTTCATCAAATTTTCACAGAATTTGTATATTAAGTTCTAGTTGTGCATTTCGGTGTCCGTTTTTCAAAATTCGAAAAGTCCATGGTTCTATAGCGAATTCAAGATTCGAACCAAGGTCGTAAATTTTTAAATGTTTATAAAATCTGTCCTATTTGAGATAGAAAAGTGATATTTGGTCAGTATATAGGTCTCTAAGAGTCTTAAACATTTTGTGAAAATAGACGTTATATGACGTCACGTGACGTCATTATATGATAATGTATTTCTAATATTAACAAGAGTATTTCTATATGTTGAAGTTGTCGAAGGGCAATGAAAATTTAATGGCAAATAAATCAGACGTTGAAATTTAGATTTCAGAATGTGTATATTACGTTCTTATTGTGCATACCGGTGTCCGTTTTTTCAAAATTCGAAAAGTCCAAGCATCTATGGTGGATCACAGATTCGAACCAAGAACGTTAATTTTTAAATGCTTATAAAAACTGTCCTGTTTGAGATAGAAAGTTGAAATTTTGTCAGGTAGTAGGTCTCTGGGTGTCTTAACAATTATGTGAAAATAAACGTCATATGACGTCACGTGGTGTCATTTTACATATATTTATTATTATTATTCTTTCTTTCTTCCTAACTAAACGATTATTTTTCTATGTTGCAATAATCCTAGGACGATGAAATTTTTATGGCTTATTAGTCACGTGAGAAAATTTTGATTTCTATGAATTTCATATGTCTATGACGTCATATTACGTCACAATTGACATATGGTACAAAAGTTTGTACGCAGTCTACAGCCATTATTGATAAACAGATTTTCATCAAATTTTCACAGAATGTGTATATTAATTTCTAGTTTTGCATCCCGGTGTCCGTTTTTCAAAATTTGAAAAGTCCAAGGTTCTATAGCGATTCCAAGATTCGAACCAAGGTCGTAGATTTTCAAATGCTTATAAAATCGGTCCTTTTTGAAATAGAAAGTTGATATTTGGTCAGTATATAGGTCTCTGGGAGTTGTAACGAATTTATGAAAATTAACGTCATATGACGTCACATGACGTCATTATATGATAATGTATTTCTAATATTTACTGGATTATTTCTTTATGTTGAAATTTTCGAATGGCTATGGAAATTTAATGACACAGGCTTCAGATGCTGAAATTTCGATTTCAATGATTTTCATATGCCTATGACGTCACATTTGAAATTGACTACGAAAGTTTGTACACTCCTTAAGGTTTTCAAAATTTTGAATTTGGTTTTAGTTGTGCATCCCGGTGTCCGTTTTCTATCTTTCGAAAAATCCAAGGATCTATGGCGAATCCAAGATTCGAACCAAGTTCGTAAATTTTCAAATGCTTATAAAATAGGTCCTTTTTTAGATATTTGGTTGATATTTGGTCAGTATACAGTATAGGTCTCTGTGAGTCTTAACGATTTTGTTAAAATGAACGTCATATGACGTCACATGACGTCTTTATATATGAAAATGTTTTTCTAATATTAACAAGAATATTTCTATATGTTGAAATTATTGAATGGCAATGAAAATTTAATGACATATGCTTCAGATGCTGAAATTTCGATTTCAATGATTAACATAGGCTTATGACGTCATGTGACGTCACAATTGAAATTGACTCTGAAAGTTTGTACACCGTCCAGAGCCATTATTAATGGGCCGATTTTTATCAAATTTTCACAGAATATGTATATTAGGTTCTTATTGTGTATCCCGGTGTCCGTTTTTCAAGATTCGAAAAGTCCAAGGATCTATGGCAAATCCAAGATTCGAACCAAGGACGTTAATTTTTAAATGCTTTTTAAATCGGTCCTATTTGAAATAGAAAGTTGAAATTTTGTCAGTATGTAGGTCTCTCGGTGACTGATATTTTGTGAAAAAGAACGTCATATCACGTCATTGCATGAAAACCTATTTCTAATATTAACAAGAAAATCGTTTATGCTACAATGGTCCATGGACAATGAAAATTTATGAACATATGCTTTAGACGCTGATATTTCGATTTCTATGATTTTTATAGGTCCATGACCTCACTATGAAATTGACTACAAGAGTTTGTTCACCGTCCAGAGCCATTATTAAAGACTTGATTTTCATCATATTTTCACAGAATCTGCATAATAGGTTCTAGTTGTGCGTTCCGGTGTCCGTTTTTCAAAATTTGAAAAGTCCAAGGTTCTATGGCATATCCAAGATTTGAACCAAGGACGTCAAATTTTAAATGCTTATATTATCGGTTCTATATGATATAGAAAGTTGATATTTTGTCAATATGTAGGTCTCTGGATAACTTTTAACATTTTGTGAAAATGAACGTCATATGACGACACATGACGTAATTACATGAAAATAATTTCTAATATTAACAAACGGTTGTATGCGCTCTACAGCCATTATTTCTGGACGGGTTTTTTATGAAAATTTCACAGAACGTGTATATTACAATGTAGTTGTGCAGCCCAGTCTTCATCTTCCAAAACTAAAAAAATGACTGAGAATCTTTGGAAGAAGACAACGTCAAAATCCATTCAAGCATAACATCTTATAAAGATGAGCTAGGATACTGATATTTAGATAGCATGTGTAAAAGGATCAAAGTGACTCAATCGCTCAAGTTTGACTCAGTGTCGCAGAAAGTCCTATCTTTTGTCAGAACAAAAGAACATATAGTTAGGACTTTATGCCTAAAGCAGAAAGTCCTATTGGGTTTGTTATGTTTATTAGGACTTTCTGCCCTTTCGGCAGAAAGTCCTATTAGGTTTGTTATGTTTTTTATTATTCTTATTCGTATTCTTTTTTTCTTCCTCTTGTATTTGTGTTAATTTCGATGTGTTGCCAATGGTCCAGAACAATGAAAATTTTATGGCATATATTTCAAACCATGAGCTTTTGAATTCAATGAATTTCATATTCATATGACGTCATATAACGTCAGATTTGACGTCAGGTGAAAAAGTTTGTACTCGGTCTACAGCCATTATTTCTGGGCAGATTTTCATCAAAATTTCACAGAATGTGTATGTTAGGCTCTAGTTGTGTCTTCCGTTGCCCGTTTATCAAAATTCGAAGTCAAAAGTCCTATGAAGAGTAAAAAGTTCGAACCATTGACGTCAAATTTCAAATGCATATAAAATCGCTTCCAGATGAACTAGAAAGCTAATATTTGTATAGGATATAAGTCTCTACGATTTATTTAGATACTGAGAGAATGAACTTCATATGACGTCATATGACGTCATGAGGTGAAAAGAAAATTCTAATTATTATGTGTTAAATTCTATATGTTTAAAACGTCCGAGCACCTTAGAAATTCAATAGCTTATGCTTCAGATGAAACATTTTGCATTTCAATGATATTCATTTGCCTGTGACGTATCTTGACGTCAAACTTTACGTCGTCTTAAAATGATTTTACGCGGCCTACAACCATTATTTCTTGACCGATTTTCATAAAAAATTAACAGAATGTGTATGTAAGGCTCTAGTTGTGCATCGCGGTGTCCATTTTTCCAAATTCGCAAAGGCTAAGATTTATGGCGAATCCAAGATTCGAACTTTTGATGTCAAATTTCAAAAGCGTATTAAATCGCTTCCAAATAAGCTAGAAAGCTTATATTTGGACAGATTATAAGTCTTTAAGTGTCCTATACATTCTGTGATTATTAACGTCAATTGACGTCATATGACGTCATAAGATCAAAAAGAATTTTTGATATCTACGCGTTAACTTACGTATGTTGTAAAGTTCTCAGGACCATTAAAATTTAATGGCATGTACATTAATCCATTTGCGTTTGAATTTAAGGTATTTCATATTAATGTGACGTCCTATAACGTCAGATTTGACGTCAGGTCCAAAAGGTTTTATGGAGTATACAGCCATTATTTCTGGACCGATTTACATCAAAATTTCACAGGAGGCATATGTAATGCTCTAGTTGTGTATCCTGGTGTCTGTTTTCCAAATTCAAAAAGGCAATGGTTCTATGGCGAATCCAAGATTCGAACCATTGACGTCAAATTTCAAAAACGTATAAAATCGCTTCCAGATGACTTAGAATGCTGATATTTGGACTGAATATTAGTCTCTATGACTTCCTTCCATTCTGCCATATGACGTCATAAGGTCAAAAATAATTTCTGATAACTACGCGTTAATATCTATATATTCCTAAGGTCCCAGGGCATGACCATTTTTATGCATATATTTAAGGTAATGAAGATTTCATTTTATTGATTTTCATATGACATCAAACTTGACGTTGTCTACACAAGTTTGTACGCGGTCTACAGACATTTTTTTTGGATGGATTTTTATCAAAATTTCACAGAATGTGTATGTTACCCTCTAACTGGTTTCCATTTTTTTTAAATTCGAAAAGGCAAAGGTTTTATGGCTAATCCAAGATTAGAGGCATTGACGTCAAATTTCAGTATAAGTCTCCAAGTCTTTTTTATATTCAGAGAAGATGAACGTCATCTCTGTGTTTTGACGTCAAACTTGACGTCGTCTTTAAATATTTGTATGCGGTCTTCAGCCATTATTTCTCGGCCGATTTTCATCAAAATTTCACAGGAAATGTGTTTGTTAGGCTCTAGTTGTGTATCCCGGTGTCCGTTTTTTTCAAATTCGAAAATGCAAAGGTTTTATGGCGGATCCTAGATTCGAACCATTGACGTCAAATTTCAAATACGTATAAAATCGTTTCCCGGTGAGTTAGAAATTTAATATTTTGATAGTATATAAGTCTCCAAGAGTGCTTTACATTTTATGAAGATGAACGTCATTTGGTGTCATATGACGTCATTAGGTAAAAAATAATTTCTGATATATACGCGTTAATAAATATGTTGTTAACTTTCCAGAACCATGGAAACACTACAAATTATATGCATAGTCTCTCGATAGAATATTTACCGTTTTTGAGATATTTAAGGCCGAAGAAAAACCCAATAATTGATATATCACCTTGACCTTTCGGATTTTCCGGAAACGAAAGTGACATGGCTCCATAGAATCTAATACTGCATCTTCAGTCAAAATTTCAAGCAAATCATACAACAAATAAAGCCTACAGGGCTTAAAAACCGTTACGTTTTAATACGAAAGTTTTATTAGCATTATGACGTCATGTGACGTCATTTGACGTTCATCTTTTTAGAATGTATGGAAGATCAGGAGACTAATATTCAGTCCAAATATTAGCTTCCTAGCTCATCTGGAAGCGATTTTATACGCATTTGAAATTTGACGTCAATGGTTCGAATCTTGGATTCACCATAAAACCTTTGCCTTTTCGAATTTGGAAAAACGGACACCGGGATGCACAACTAGAGCCTAACATTCACATTCTGTGATTTTTGATGAAAATCGGTCCAGAAATAATGGTTGTAGACCGCGTACAAACTTTTTCATCTGACGTCAAATCTGACGTTATATGACGTCATATGAATATGAAATTCATTGCATTCGGAAGCTCATGGTTTGAAATATATGCTATAAAATTTTCATTGTTCTGGACCATTGGCAACACATCGAAATTAACACAAATATAAGAGGAAGAAAAAAAGAAGAAGAAGAAGAATAAACTAGAACCGCAAGCAGTATCTCGGTTTTCGCTTTTAACCTAATCAACTTGAACACTTTATTTCAACTCAGCCACAATTTTCAATATGAAACAGAACGAAAAGGTTTTTGAAGACCTACTCTCATTTGCACAGTTTTTTTTTGCAATG
>CM037784.1:63776030-63787857 GCA_021229015.1 Solen grandis
TATCCTTGCTTCACAGAAAGAAATGATGGTAATTTAAGTTTGACACCTATCAGTCTTTTTCTGTTCTGTTTCATAAAAGCTTTAAGAAGGGTATTCATCACCTTCATTGATAACTCTTGTTGTACTTGTCTTGCACTAAATTTCTCAAGCAGTATCAAAGTTTGTACCTTTGATATTGAAGAGAAAGTATGACAGACAAAACAGAAAAAGATCCTTTGAAAAATTTTCATCATATACCAGAATATTAAAAATGAATTACCTCAGAAGGAGATGAAATGGACCAAAAAACATGGAGACAGGACATTGCATACAATAGAGAAACATCAACAGTTGAGACTATTTAAAAAGTGTGTTGTGTATGTTGTACGTGCAGGGTGACACACGAGATGGAGTGCTTGGACGGCAGCAGACTGAGTCTCCAGATGGACTACTCACCGCTCTCTCCCATCAACCTCTTGGACGAGGAACCAGTCAATGTTCTCCAGCGTCAGTATACTTGCTAGTATCATCTCCTGCAAGTCTGGGATAAAGTCAGATTTTTTCCATTTCATTTTATGCTCTTTGAAAGAATTATGGGTTACATCTACTGCCTTGTCAGTCCTACCCTCCCTTTGATTTTTCTCCAACCGTCTCTCCTTTAATCCCTGTATAGATGTAAGTTACTCTGAATTTTATCAATATAAAACTTTTTTCTATTACTTTCATTTCAAAATTATGTTCCAATCTCTCTCAGTTTTTAGCTCACCTGAGCACAACGTGCTCAAGGTGAGCTTTTGTCGTCGTGCATCGTCAACGATTTGGCTCGTTAAAACTCTTGAGGCCATATTTTTAGGCCAATCTTCATGAAACAAGGTCAAATCTTAGTAAAACCTTGTTAACACTCTAGAGGCCACATTTTTGGCCCAATCTTCATGAAATTTAGTCAGAATGTTTGTTTCCATTATGTCTTGGACAAGTTTGAATTTGGGTCATGTGGGGTCAAAATGTAGGTCATGAGGTCACATCTTAGAAAAACCTTGTTAACACTCTAGAGGTCACATTTTTGGCCCAATCTTTATGAAACTTCATAAAAATGTTTGTTTTCATAAAATCTTGGACAAGTTCGAATTTGGGTCATGTGGGGTCGAAAATTAGGTCATGAGGTCAAATATTAGAAAAACCTTGTTAACACTCTAGAGGCCACATTATTGGCCCAATCTTCATGAAACTTGGTCAGACTGTTTGTTTCCATAAAATCTTGGACAAGTTCAAATTTGGGTCATGTGGGGTCAAAAAGTAGATTTTGGGGTCACTTGCTCAAAGGTCAAGGTCACAATGACCTCGATAGGAGTGGGTGAAGTGTAGGGACTTATGTGTCATTCTGACAACTCTTGTTATCCATTTATTTAGTTATTGTATGGTAAGAATGTTACTGTGTTTATAGAACTGAACATGGAACTCTCTCAAAAGTAAGAGATGAAACAATGATGTGCTTTAATTTATAAGAAAGTAAGTAATGTATGCTGAATATAAAACTTGAAGCCAAAGAACATACCACATCTGCCATAGATTGAATGCAATATGCCTGTAAAAAAGAGCATCAGATATCATACATAGCTGCATGTGAAGGAGGCAATCATCTAGAAGTGCATCCACGTGTGTGTTTAAGTGTCAGGTTCTGGTCTCCATATCAGATGATTGATAAAAGCTATCTAATCATGTTTAAACTTGCAATAGGAAACTGTGGTATTGTCTCAGAGAGACCATCCAGCTTGTATGTATGAAAGTTAAGGATAGCATTGATTTAATTATTGCATAGCTAACAGTAAATGATGATGATGGAAGACAGCATCAATTACATGTAGATGATGATGAGGAGGAGGTTGATGATGGTGATGATGATGATGATGATGATGATGTTGCAGGTGCTGGAGTGGTATATGTGTGTGTCCACTGTGCTACCAATGTCATGGCCTCAGACAAGACCGGGTCCTCAGACCCCTACTGTGTTGTGTTCTGTGATAGAAGACGGGTAAGTCTCAGACATTACTCCACATACTCTTCATGTATTACGAAGACAAAAATGCTGTCTTGTGAAACATTCTCTCTGGGTTCTTGAACTACAGTATTAAAGAGTGCTCTATTAAAGAGTGCTCTACCAGCTTGGCTAATGGACTTCATGCACACAATTTATACTCTCAGAGCAGTAATTCCAAGCTTGATATAATCCCCCTCCTTAATGGAGTTAGTCCCCAGTGTCAAGAAATAATGAGGAGTATTTAACCATGTGCAGGTGTCACTAGACTAGATCAGCACTCATGCATTGATTCCTGTGTGGATGCCAAATGTTACTAGTCTCGTGTGGTTCTCGTTTCAATCATATCATATATCTAAGTTTATGGTCCCAATCTATGGTTTACGCCCAGTCTAAGGGTCCTAGATTTTAAAAAGGTCAATGTCCTCACAAAGTAAATGCTATTGAATATGGTAATTGCTCTTAGTAACAAATATAATCAAAGTTGTGGATAAATTTAACTTGACTGTTTTAAGAGTAAGGGGAGCTATTCTACTCACCCGAGCATCAGTGTTGGCCTTAGCTTACCAGAGCACGTCCTGCTCAGGGTAGCTATTGTGGTCACACTGCATCCGTCTTCAATAATTTGCTTTAAACGACATCGCCTCTGAAACCACCGGGTAGAAATTGATGAAACTTGGCATGAATGATTCTTGGGTGGTCCTTCACAAAAGTTGTTAAAACTCTGGTTGCCCTGGCACCCAAAATAATTTTGATTTAAAACCTGCAAAAATCTTCTCTGAATTCATGGTCAGAATTTAATTTCATTTTACACAAATGATCACCTCATGGCTGTCTACCATAATTGCTAAAATAAAGTTAATCCCTTGAAAAACGAGGCTCCTAATGGGTCAGATAATTTCCTTATATACTCTATTTAGAAAATCTCAATATTCTTCTATGAAGCCAATGGTCAGAATTTAATTTGATTTAGCTCAAATGGTTACCTCATTACTAATTAATTGCTTAAACAAAGTTGATCCCTTGAAAAATGAGGCCCCTAGGTGGTTAGCTTGTTTCATTTTATACTCCATATGGAAGATTTCAAAATTCTTCTTCTATGAAACCAATGGCCAGAATTTAATTTTGTTTAGCACAAATAGTCACCTCATGTCTGTCTACCACAATTGCTAAAATGAATTTGATCCTTTGGAAAATGAGGCCCCTAGGGTGATGGCTAATTTCCTTAGATACTCTATATAGAAAATTTCAAAATTATTCTTCCATGAAATCAATGGTTAGAATTTAATTTCTTTTGGTACAAATTGTCACCTTACCATTGTCAACATGTGTGTATCTTTCATATTTGTTCCCTTTCAAGTGGTAAACAATTTCAAAAGGGCAGGTAAATCTTAGATTCAATTCACAGTCATTTCCCTTTGCATAATGGTGAGGATGATGATAGACAGTCTCAAGAAACCTTGCTGTCATGTATCTTGCATAAATACTCACACTTTTTTTTAGTCCCCTACTGGTGTTTACACCAGAGATGACTATAGGTTTCCTCTCCATCCGTCCGTCCGGAAATCTGGATCCCTCAATAACTTAAAATCCGTTTTAGATAATATGAAAATTGGTATATGAATAGATGGCAGTATGGAGATTCTGCACATCAATTTTTTTTTTTTTTTTTTTCTCGGACCAAAATTCTAGTTGCTATGGTAACAGAAAAATTATGCACCTCACCAGTAAGGGACTTATGTGTTGCTTGCAACACCAGTTACTTGCATTCATTAGCATACGCTAAAATAATCGAGCACATTTTTACAGACAACTCTTGTTGTATTTTTGATGCTGGTTTTAAGGCAAATACTACAACAATACAGCTTTTGATATTTAAGTCCTAACACAGCAATGATTTGTATATTTAGCTTTCCTATTGCTATAGACTTGCATATTTAATGTTATTTTCCATGTATAGTGCGAACTTTCTCTGCTAGTCATATCTCTGGTGTTTTTATGATCTTATTTCCCCCTCGGAATTGTTTTAAATCCTGCGTGTTGTTTTTTTATCATTCACAAAAACATTTATCTTTTAATGGCTGTTGTTGTACCTTTATTCAGAGAGATGTTTTATGTGTCTGGAGAAATAGTATTTCAGGTTCTTTTGTGTCTAGGAATCTTTTACAAAATCATTTTGGTTTACACAAGACTTTTTCAACAGAAATATAAAAATAATTGTCTAATATATAGTATAATTCTTCAGTAAAAAAATGTTTATTACAAATTTTTTTTACTCTGTACTTTTTAAGTTCCACTAATATGAGTCCTACATTCTGTGTGAACTTACTTGATTATGTTTTCTCTATACTCGACCATTGGAATTGATAAATAATATCTGCTTTGTGAGAAAATGTAAATGGGAATTTTTTTTTGAAAAAATCAGGTTGCATATCTACCAAGTTAACTTATTTAGCTCTAAACAGTATCAATTTAAAAAAAAATATAAGTAAATGACTAATTTAACATAAAAAAGTTGTCATACTGATCAACAATATTTGACAAAACTGGAAGTATTGTATCAACAGGAAATCAAGGACAGTGAAATATGTTTCAAAGTATTTCTTAGCACTGATTGAAGTTGAGCCAAGTTGACAGTATAAAAGAATGTAATTTACATCTTTTCGGACCATAAATTCACAAATATATGTACCTATACCAAATTGACTTTAAAAAAGACTTCATATATTTGATGTCAAGTAAAAAATATTGATTTAACTTTATATACATTGATATTAGCAGTGTTTAGGCTAGAACTTGAAAACAGTGGGCCAATTTGACCCATTGCCTTTGGAAACTAAGGGCCAATTTTAAAATCAGTGGGCCACATTCATAAAAGTGTGGAGAACTTACCAAAATGTCAGTATCAGGGCCATTCATGAACTGCATAAATTCCACAAGCCTCGCTTAACCTCGAAATGGACACATTTCATAGGTGAAATTATGGCCTTCTCCTTGTTAGACAACTGTTTTTGATCTCTTTAAATTGCCAGCCTGGTCAGTGGAACAAACAGACAGCATGTGATCATTTGAACCTTCTTGTCTGTTAAAAGTACTTGTACAAAAGTTGTTTGTACCAACTGTAAATGCATCGCATTTGTTTGCTCTCTGACTCAATTTAAAGAACATTACATGTACTTTTTAATAGCATAAATACGTTACCTGTTATTACTTCAGGTATGTGTCTATTTGTGCACAGCTTCCAAAACAGAGTCCGCAAAATAAACCATTCCCTAAACCCCCTAGTTACCGGAAGTGTAACCCCCGTTCTCCAATTGTGTTTTGGAAGCCATCGAGTTTCAGTGGGTAACCTTGCGTGTCCCTTTCTTGATAGCTTCTGTGCGCTACAGCTCTCCTTTCTTATCTTTTCATAGCCTCGGCTGTGTTGTTTATATTGTTCTTATTGGTTTTATTCTATATACGTGTAGAATTCCCAATCTCCGTCCCGTATCGGACCTTTTGCCTTGTGTCACGGGTTTCCGTGCTTCGGCTCCCGTGACACTGGTTTTATTATTTTGATTTTGTATATACTGTTGTCTCGTTTCGAGATTTTCTTTGTACGGGTTTTCTTCGGTCTTCCCGTTTTTTATTTTGCATACATTGTTCTTTTGTATTGCTTTTTACTATGTCGCAGTCTCGGGGTTCCTGCGGACATGTCAAGGCGTCCTGGGATTCCCATCAGTCCTGCCTATCATGTTCAGGGTGCTCTAGGGTCGACACCTGCACCGTTTGCGCTTCGTGGACAGACGAGATATGGAAGAAAGCCTCCTCCCGTCGGTCTTACTCTTCCCGGAAAAGGAAGGCCTCATCTTCCTCCTCCTTCTCTGGGTTCAGCGCTGCTGGGGGTCGGAGTCCCTCTCCCCCTCCCAGGAAGAAGGCTTCCCGCCCCTCTCCGGAGAGGCCGCCTTCATCTCCTGGCTCCCTGCCCGGCTCTCCTTGTGTCAGCCCCAGGGGAGCAGTCAAGGAGACTACTCCGACCAGTCACCGGTCACCGGGCATGACCGGTCAAGTACGTGATCGTAGTCATAGCAAAGCTCACGACCGGTCACCGGTCAGGTCTACCGGGCCGGCCGGGGACCACCGGCCCAGGCACCGGTCACCGCCACCTCACCGTCACGGGCACCGGTCACCGGTCAACAGGCACCGGTCACCGGTCATCAATCAGGGACCGGTTTGCCGATTTTGTCTGAGAATTCGGACTCGAGTTTTTCCTAGGTAGCCCTGCGGTTTCTCCGCTTCGGCCACCTCCTCCTCCATGTTCAAGGGTGCCCAAGAAACGGTCCCACAACCGTTCCCCGGGTTTTTCCGGTCACCGGTCCCCTAGCTCTGCTACTCGGGACCGGTCCCCTTTACGCTCCACCACGTCTTCGAAGGTTCAAGGTGCGGATGTTTCAGCGCAACCTCAGACCTTTGACCCTTCCACATGGTGGTCCCACATGATGGGGGAATACGCCAGGCATTTCAGTTCTGCCTCCTCCCCCATCATGCCGGGTGAGCCTTCTTCTTCTAGGAGGGATCGGGTTTCTCTTCCACCAGAGACCCTTGATCACAGACTGTTCCTTCAGTCTCCTCCCTCCTCGGGTCCACAGGGCGCTTCTTCCGCACAGCTCCCTATGTGGCCCTTTTTCCCTCCATTTCCCTTTATGGGCTTTCCCCCTCAGGATGCTCCCCCATCTCGCCCTGAGGCTGGGTCTCCTCCCTCTACTCGCAATCCCCCTACTAGTGGGACTGCTCTGAGCGGACAATTGGAGGATGAAATCTCCCTTCATGCTCCGGAGGAGGACTCCTTATTTGCTGAGGACGTGCCTCTTTCGTCCACCTCGCGCCGATCCAGCGCTCATTCCGAACCTTGTACTGACAATCCTCTCTTGACGAGGACGAGGAGTCAGACGACAGTCGGTTTTCCATGGACAGGGCTGTTCAGGAGGTCTTTGCTACCTTACCTGCATCAGTATGCAAACCGGCCCCTCCTCCCTCCCGGAAGAGGTGCGAAGGTTACCTTGACCTCGTCGGTAAGCCTAAGGAATCCAAATCAGTCGAACCGGAGTTGCTCCCTTTCTCTCCGGTCGTCCGTTCGGCTCTGGAGGATTTCGAATCTTCATCCTCCTCTAAGCCAGGACCGGGCTGGTTTATTCCAACTTCAGACCTTCGGCCTTTGGGTTTTAACCCCAAGACCTACAAGTTTCCGGAGGGTGATTTTTCTATCCACCCTCCGAAACTGGACCTAGATGCGAGTCGGCTCCGGCTCAAGGACCGCTTCAGCAGAAGGTCCTGGATCGCTGGGAGCAACGCTCCCGCTTTCTTTCCGGCATCTCGTCGCATACTGACTCCTTCGTGGCCGCTCTTTCGGTCAAGCTACAACAAAAGGATGCCTTATCTGCTTCCGTCAGGCTTCTTTTAGAGGCCTTAGCAGCGACGGCAAAACATTCGATTTTGCTATCTCTCTCTCTCTCTTCCGAGATGACTCGCTGCAGGCGGGATGCCATCCTGGACGGCCCCAACAAGCTACTTCTCTCTTCTTCTCGAGAAAAGCTTAGGTCGGCCCCTCTTTCTTCTTCGTCCCTCTTTGGGGGCCGAATCAAGGAAGTAGCGGATGCCTCCAGGGAGGAGCAAATGCACGGCGCGGTGGCCTTCCAGCCCAGCACTCCTACTTCGGCTCCCCCTAAATTCCGGATACCGAAGAAACCTTCGGCTTCTTCCGGTAAATCCCCAAAGGACTCGGAAAAGGGCAAGCCTCAATCTCCTTTCAGAGGCAATCCCTCTTCCAGGGGCGCTCGCCAATCTGGTCCGCAGCGACCACGATTTCCTCCTTCATCGCCCCCCACCCCTTCTTCTACCTCTACCAGTCAAAGGGGTAGGAGTAAGCCCTAGGGGTACGTCCTTTCTTCCGCTTCCTCTTCCAGACGTTCGATTAGGAGGAAGAGTGTTTCTGCCCCTTCCAGTAGGCGGCAGACTCACTCATTTCATTCATCATTGGGAGACAATCACCGACGACCAATGGGTCCTGTCTATCGTGAGACACGGGTATCGGGTTCCGTTCAGTCGTCCCCCTCCACTATCACGCTCTCCCATTCATCTCTCCTCCAATCATCCTCGTCTGGGACTCGCCATTTCAGATCTTCTGAAAAAAGGAGCGGTAGAAAGGGTCTCGATTCCAACCTCTCCGGGGTTTTACAGCCGTCTCTTTCTGGTTCCCAAGAAGGACGGCGGGTTTCGACCGGTCATAGACCTGTCTCATCTAAACTCCTTCATTCCGAAGGAACACTTCAAAATGGAAACAACTTCGTCAATCAGGGCAGCCGTCCTCCCCGGTCACTGGGCTGTTTCCCTGGATTTATCGGATGCCTACTTCCATGTATCTATCCATCCTCATTCCAGGAAATACCTTCGTTTTACGGATGGCCAAACTGTCTACCAGTTCAAGGCCCTTCCGTTCGGCCTGTCTTCGGCCCCCAGAATCTTCACCAAAATAGTTTCGGTTCTGGTCGCCAGGGTTCATTTTCGCGGCTCACGCCTCCTGGCGTATTTCGACGACTGGCTTCTTCTTCACATGGACCCAGTCGCTCTTCTCGACGAACTTCGATGGGTGACAGACCTAGCTCTCCGGCTAGGCTTCATCCTCAACTCCGAGAAATCGGGAGTTGATCCCATCCCAGAACTTCACGTTTGTCGGGATGCAGTTTCTGACCGACCTAAACAGGATCAGAATTCCGGAACCCAGAATTATGTCTCTGGTTCGGGGGTTTTCGCGTCGGCAATCGATCTCAGCCCGCGAATTCCTATCGCTTCTCAGAGTACTCAATGCAGCAGCGGATCTTGTTCCGCTGGGCCGCCTTCACATGCGACCTCTTCAATTTATCCTACTCTCGATCTGGCGTCCCAGTCGAGACCATTTACAGACCATTCTTCCGGTTTCTCCGGAATTGGTTCATCATCTCAGTTGGTGGAATTCCCCCTCGTTTCTCCGAGAGGGTGTTCCTCTTTCTCCTCCTCAACCGGAACTGTTCCTCTTCTCGGATGCCAGTCTGTCAGGCTGGGGTGCTCATCTGGAACCTCTGGGTCTCACGACCTCGGGTCTTTGGTCCCCTCAGGACAGTTCTCTTCATATCAACAACCTCGAACTCAAAGCGGTTCTACTAGCCTTACGACAGTTTTCTCCTCTCATTCGAGGCAAATCTGTTCTAGTATCTACAGACAACACGACTGTTGTCTCTTACATCCGCAGACAAGGGGGGACGCACTCGCCTTCTCTGTGCATGGAAGCATGGCACCTTCTTCATTGGTGTCAGGTGTCTTCGGTACTCATTCAAGTCAGACATCTTCCGGGTCGTCTAAATGTTCTAGCGGACCAACTGTCCCGCAGACATTCTCTTCTCCCCTCGGAATGGAAGTTACTTCCTCGGATCGCGACAACTCTGTTTGCGATTTTCGGGTCTCCGTCTGTCGATCTATTTGCTACCAGGCTGAACAACCAGCTTCCGCTGTTTGTGTCACCGGTGTCGGATCACCAGGCTTGGGCGATAGATGCTCTGTCTGTAAACTGGGATCATCTATTTGCTTATGCGTTTCCACCGTTTTCTCTGATTCCCTTAGTTCTAAGGAAAATCCTGCGATCTCAGTGCCGGATCCTCCTTGTAGCTCCACTTTGGCCAACGAGATCTTGGTTCGTGGATCTTCTGGATCTTCTGATAGACGATCCTGTAGAACTTCCCCAGGTTCCGGACCTTCTGTCACAAGGTCGGAACAGGGTCCTTCACGACAATCCTTGCGCTCTTCGTCTTCACGCTTGGATGTTATCCAACAGCGAGTTAGACAGAAGAAATTTTCCGCAACAGTTGCCTCTATTATCTCTAAAGCCAGGAGACAATCTACTCGATCTGTCTACCAGGCAAAGTGGAAGGTCTTCCGTGATTGGTGTATCGCACGGCAGATTAATCCGGTCAAAGCTCCTGTCAGAGAAATCGCTAACTTTCTAGTTTTTCTTTTTAACGAGAAAAAACTTGCGGTCAGTTCTATCAAGGGTTATAGGTCTATGTTATCGAACACTCTTAGGTTTCACAGATCCTCTTCCCTTGGTTCGGATCCTTATCTTTCGGAAATTATTCGTTCGTTTGAACTGTCTAGGCCAGTTTCTCGTTCGTTAACTCCAAAGTGGGATCTTTCTTGTGTTTTACTGGCTCTTACTAAGGCACCTTTTGAACCTCTTTCTGAGGCTTCTCTACTGCACGTAACATGGAAGACGGTCTTTCTCATAGCAATGGCGTCTTCTAAACGTCGTTGCGAAATTCATGCCTTTTCTACTGAGGAAGGCTATTTACGCTTTAACAAATCTGATGGCTCTGTATCTTTGAGCTTTCAACCTGGTTTCCTTGCGAAAACCCAGCTCCCTTCGGTCTGTCCCCCTCCGGTAGTTATTCCGAGCCTTGCTAGGTCTTGCGCCAGGGGAGATCCTGATCGGCTTCTTTGCCCAGTTAGAGCCTTGAAGTTTTACCTCCAGAAGGTTAAATCTTTACGGGGTCGTCGTCTTCGACTTTTCCTCCCAATAAAAGGGGGGGGCGAAGTTTCGGCAGCATCAATATCTCGTTGGGTAGCCTCAACTATCAAGTTTGCCTATTCGGATCTTTCGGACAGGGATCTATCCTTTTTAAGAATTAGACCACATGAGCTCCGTGCTTTGTCTGCTTCTTGGGCTTTCTTGAATAAATCTCCCATGGATGATATTCTCAAAGCGGCCTCTTGGAAGTCTTCTACTACGTTTTCTTCCTTTTATCTCCGCTCACTGGCTAACCAATCACAAAACCTTGTGGATTTGGGTCCACTTGTAGTGGCTCAGACTATAGTTTAATCATCATGTCTGACGCCTCGGCGGCTTTGGTCGTTTCCTACTTCGGGTGTCGCTGCAATCAAGGTTCTTCGTTAGCAACCTCCCGCCTTAGCGACGAAGTCATACCTGAAGTAATAACAGGTAACGTATTTATGCTATTAAAATGAAATTTTTGAAGTAAAATTAATTTTAATTAGTAAATACTTACCTGTTATTACAGAGTCCCACCTCCCTCCCCGCTTGCTGGCGGTTGTATCCCTCGATGGCTTCATATACAATTGGAGAACGGGGGTTACACTTCCGGTTACTAGGGGGTTTAGGGAATGGTTTATTTTGCGGACTCTGTTTTGGAAGCTGTGCACAAATAGACACATACCTGAAGTAATAACAGGTAAGTATTTACTAATTAAAATTAATTTTACTTCAAAAATTTCATTTTTCCCTTTGTCATGCATAATCAAAGATGCGTGCAACGAGAGCTATTTCTGCTGAAAATTGCATGAACTTTCGCCGGACTTAGACTTATCTTTGTCTCCGGGAGTTTAGGACGCTTGGGCAGATTCAATACTACAGTCGGTTTTTCTCTTCATCGGCGATGATGACTAGTTATTCTTGTCATCTGCAGTGAAGAACAAACAGATTGTTGCTTGTTTTATTTTAGAAGACATCTTTTCGTAAAGAAACCAGGCATGTTTCTCAAGTTATATGAGTGCTTTACCGATAAACATAACAGTTGATCACAAAGCGTCTGTCCGGTACGCGCAAATCAACTGAGTTGCTGTTGGTGCCTAACTAAAAGCTGGTTCAAGAGACTGCGATTACTCGCTGTTGCTAGGTGATGGATGTGTGTACTCACCACAGCCTTTTTACTTTGGGTTTCAATGCAAGTTGTGTTGATGAGATAGAGAAGCAAGATATGATTCTTTTTGGTTTTCTTGTTGTTTTTTTCA
>CM037784.1:63787957-63837957 GCA_021229015.1 Solen grandis
GGGGATTTTGTCATTTTTACATGAAACAGATATGTACAGTACTATTTCACTGTGTTATCACACCGTAGATACATGTACCTTAGCCACTCATGTTGTTCTGACAATTAACAAACAAGTCCTGCAATTAAGCTGGCATAATAAATACACTGGGCGCCAAGCTGTATACCAGTACCAGTTTTATGACATCAGGGAACGAAACGACTACATGTATTTCCCTGCTACGGGGCGGAAGCCAGCCTGCAACCGTTCGACCACCGGAACAGATGACATCAGCTACTGTTTGGAGCTTAAATAAAGCAACATACACATGTACTTCCTGATACGAGTATTTAACTACAAAATGCCATGTTCTGACATGCATATCTTCCTTGTATGGAGGTAGTTCCAGGAATGGTTTGCCCAATGCCAGGAAGATGTGTCTGGTGTGGTATTTTAGCACTTGCCCACGGCGTGTAATCACAGCATACCAGCATTACGTATATCTCATGTACACATACATATACTGAAATGTTGTCGGTGGGACGTTGAAACCAAGCAAACAAACACACGCCTCAGACAAATATGTCGGATGGTAGCCGATTTCTGCCATTAACATCTCCGCGATGTCGCGCTTTCAAGGGTGCCAGCGCCAACGACAGCAAGACGGTGCGAGAACATCTCCGCTGAATATTTAGACCGGTGTTGACACACTGATTATATGACGGATATGATTTCCTTTTTTTTTTTCATTTAGAAAAGGTATTGTTTGAGATATTAATAAATCAATGCTAACTTTACAGGATAAATTCGTAAATAAGTTTGTTGCTATATCACGTGGTATATGACGTCATTTTAAACTATTTTGCCTCGATTCGAAAAAGTAAACTGCTGCAATGTATTTTATTTCTTCATTTTTTTTAATGGGATATAGCTCATGCGAAGCGAAAAATTGTGCACTACACACAATCCCTTTTTGTCAGAGATACAGTGTTTTCTGACATTCGGGAAAACATTATTAGCGATATGCTTTACGTGTTAGCAAACAAAATTTCACGAACTTGGAAGGTTTTTCTGAATGTTAGGAAAAAACGTACTTCTGATAAGAGAATCATTGAGACCTAAGTGTAAGTCACAATGTTCCGCTTCACATGCGCTATATACAATTAAAATTGCTAAAGAAATAATATACTCATAGCAGTTTTCCTTTGAATCAATACAAAATACGTTTTTCGCGATAACTTAACATGACATCATGGTAACCTATGTAGGAAAATTTAATAAATTAATGTTAACTGTGCAGGATAAATTCACAAACTGATGCTTACTAGCCATGAGATATTCATGCATAGTCGGATGTGTCTGTAAAATAAAATATGGCTATTATTCAATGTGACTAATACTTCGCCCTGAGCAAAACACACTAGAACCTTGCCAAACAGTCGAGCCATGCTCTGCAAACACACCTACTTAAAATGATTTTTATGATTTTGATGTAAGAAAGCTGGTTTAACAAAACTGAAATTAAGTTGCACTTAACAAATTGAAATTACGTTGCCCTGGTTTAGCAAGACTGACATTGCGTTGCGCTTGTTAAAAAAATACGTTGCGCAAGTTTAGTAAACTGAATTTGCGTTGTGCTCGTTTTACGTTACAGAATCACCTTACCTCTGATTTAAGTTATGAAAGTTGTCAGTTGTTTGACCCGGAAAAAAATAATGATTAAGAAATGATTTTCTTACATTATAAACCAATTTTCCACTTTTCTTATATATTTACACCACGAAGATGCTCTAGGTATTTACATCTGTTTACAGTAAAATAATAATTTTACTGATTTTATTGAAACGCAAGGAAACATTTTAATAATAACCTTCCTCTTGATATTAATTATATTGACAAAGTCAAGAATATGTTAGAGAGCTTATCAGATAAGTTTTGCATGGATCTTGTCAGTTGTATTAAACGGTTTCACAGATATAATTCACAATGTACTTCATTAGGTAGCCGACACCCGTTGGTAGACTTTATAACCGACTATTGACTTAATGATAGGTTTCTATGTCTTGTATTTAAATGCGTCTCTCTCATATTCAGATGCCATATAATGGGATTTTAATACTGTGTGTAATATACGCTGAGAATTTGTCTCAAGTCTCTAGTACAATTATGATTATATAAAATGTAACAATTATTTAGAAGTACATTCGCTCTTCGCCTCCTTACCTTTTCAACAAGAAAGGTCTTTAATTGGGACAGTGTTTTGTCTTTAAAATTTGTATTTTGCATATACATGTATTTTCAATATATATCATGTTGATATAGGATATGGGCGTGTGATTGTGCTCGAATGTGTGAGTACATATGAAAATATGCCGCTGTTTGCTAGTCATATTAGCACCCGTCTATAGTATATTTTTCTATCTTGGTTTTCCACGTTGTCATGTATTTATGTTCATATTCCAATATGGAGACAATGTCTGCTTGAGACACATATAGTGTTGCTACCACATTGCAGTAACACGCCGTAAACATGTGGTATGATACCACATCCAGTCAGATTATCCTAACATTGGGCCAACCAGTCCTAAAACTACCCTTATTTGCTGAGCGCCAAGCACGGGAGCAATATCAAAATCATTTTCTAACGACTTTAATGTGTCGAGGCCGGGAATCGAACCCACACGGCTCCCGCTTTCAGGGCAGATGCTCTAACCACCCTGCCGCCTGGACTGGTCCAGAGCAAGTTAAGTACTAAGTAGCAACTGAAACAGTTGATATAAGACTGAAATCATAGCACAAGAACATTTGTGGCATTTTAACCAGTGATGAAAATAGGTTTTTGAACTTTATTTTCTTTGGGGTTAAATGTAGATTTGTTACCATACAGACCTGCCATTGTACCTCAAATTAGACCGCTGATAAGCCTGAACAGGCTGAAACAATTTGAGGGCTTGGTGTGAAACCAATGTAACTAAATATCACCAAAAAAAATAGCAACTAGAGCTATCATTGAAGGTGATTTATATCCCCCTAATACTGCTGTGATACAAAGGACTTGAATTCTTACACTACCCCTTGCAGTTATCTGCACTTGTATACTGATTGGTCTTACCATGATAAATAATGATTCAAAATGTGAAGACATTATCAACAAGAGTTATCAAACTTTATGTAATGTGAGCATAGGACATGATGGAAGCGTAATTCCTAAATGCTCCTCACTTCACTATATGAAGCGAGGGTATAGTACCAAGACTTTGAATTATGATCAGAACAGGTCCCACTCTCTTACTTTCCTCCCTCAAAGCACTGAAGAGAAATGAACAGTAAAATAACAAATTAGATTTATTGACAGGCTGATCTAGATTTACACTGGTTACAATGTCACTTCCTTGGTCTCTCTCATTGACCCTTTAACTCATAAATATATTAATGCATAAATTTATGAATTGATAATAATTATTTTAATTAAAACTCTGAAAGGCATATGAAACAAAGGATTTTTCTTTGCAGTACAAACTGTGTGGAATCTGAAAGCAAACTGAGGAGACTCTAATCACACAGCTCCTGGAAGAAACAGTCTGATCTGGGTCTCCTCTGTTTGCTTTTGTGTCAAAATGCATCTATATAAGTTTAACCCTTTCCCTCATATAGTCACTCAGTAGGTACAACATGAAGCCCGATCTGCAGAAAACCACAGTTAAACCTTACCAAATTTAATTATAAAGTCCTCATTTCCAGACCACGAGGAGCAGCGAACAGCATAAAACCTGATCAGCCTGCGAATTACTCGCAGGCTGATCTGGTTTTATGTTGTTCGCATAGGTCTTTTCATTGTTTCCTCAATGACGGAAAGGGTTAAGTTATGATTATGTAAAATAAATAACATTGTAACAAAAATAGGGGCAAATTATACCACAGTCTACTCTGATTTGATATATACATACGTGTACTGGTATCCACAATGATTTTATCTTCAAATAAACAAACCAAGTTTGCGTTTTTCCTTTAGTATGTTAGTCTGTATATAGTAGGTAAACTTCAGTATTTGAGATAAGTTGATTTACGCAGAACTGAGTCATATATGTTTTACAAATAAATCTTGTGGAGATAATAGACTTACAGTAGAGTATGAATTTTTAATGACTATGTCTAGTGATAACATGTATTTACAGGTCTGATATCATAAAGAAAAAATCCTCAGTTATCCTGGTATTTTCTGCAACCATGTGTTTTATTTACATAATATATTTATAAATGTATTGCCTATAGCGAAAAATCTTTGAAAATTATATTTTTTCAAAATGGATGAATGTGATAATGTAATGAAAAGGAAGCAAAAGAGGAAAGGAATGACTCATGTCTAGATAAGGGCTTTATAGCTGAAACAATGGCATATGTATGGCATCAATAAAACTGCCCCCCAAAACACTGGTTCAAAGGAATCACTGATAACAAAATATCAAGCTGAATAAATAGTTAAGAAATAAAATGTAGTTTAGACTTTTCCATCCTCATAAGGGGGAAATATCACAAGTCCATAAGCCCTATTTACCATAAAGACAATGTGTATAATATATAAGATTTCTGGGTGGAATTCCACAAGTAATTCTTAGCGCTAAGTAATACTTAAATACTTAAGGGCGAATTTCATTAGTCTTGCTTCCCTAATAAAAATACACAAATGCTTCATTTTTTATCAATTTTTGCTAGTTACCAAGGTAATTATATATTTCATATTAGTCTTGTACTTGCATTTTTCATAAAATAGTAATGGCGGAAAGTATATCTACCTAGTTTAAGAATTTAAGTATTACTTAGCGCTAAGTATTGTTGGTGGAATTCGAGCCAGATTCATATATATTTAGAAAAAAGAAACCCTAAATATTGAACACCAATGTTGTTCTTCTTGTAAACAAAAACTAAGATTCCTAAAGCAATATATATCGATGTTTGGCATTCAACATCCGCAACTATTCCGATCAACAGTATTTCAATCATTTAGAGATTTTACCATATTTGAGTCATTATTAACAATCACTGGTTATAGTTATTTTTATATACTGAACTAAAAAGAGACAGTACTTATCAATGTGTTTTCTATGTGTCTTGCAATTTAAATAGTCATACCTTTTGAAATACATGTCCATACAGCTTGAGCATACATTTTTTACAGCTATATTACCTTAAAGGCCCATTATTCTTCCAAAAACAGTGCATAATTTTTGGAAAGAAAGCAAAATGTATGCTACAGATTTGTTGAGAGATGCAATCTATACATACTCGGCGACAAAAACATAAATAAAAGAATCTTTTACTTAAGGTCTTCCCATCCTAATAGCGACCAATTCCATCAAAGCCATGCATATAAAGTTACAATACACATGTATATAAGCTTGTAAAGTATCAAACAATGGTAATCTTTGGGGCAGACAAGTGACAGAAGTTTTTATTACCTCCCCTTGATTATTTTGTTGCCATGAGTTATCTCCTCTGAAAACTAAAAAAAGTGATTTTCTCCATTTCCCTATGGTAAAGTTTAGATTTTTTCACGAAAGATGATACAAAATCATAAAATGCATCTTTCTACCATGAGTTTCTCTCATAAATCAAATTCAGTTGTTCATATCCACAGAAAACACATATTTTCCATAGCCTTCAAAGTTAACTTATATGCAGATTAAATCTCCCGCACATGAGATAAAAATTGAAAAAAACTCTTGGTGAAATATTCTTATTTTTGAATGTCTTCAAAGTGACAAAGTTTCATAGAAACATAACCATCCAGTGGCAAGAAACGGAATATAGCTATTAGGATGGGAAGACCTTAAGATCATTCAATAGTTTACAAAAACACCTAATTTGCATATCTTCGTCAATATCTGACAGTTTACAAAGACTTTCCAATGTCTCTGTTAACGAATCATGAGTGTTTAACTTGATGAGTTAGCAGATAAACAAATTGTGATTCAGCGACAGTCTTTCAAATTCAAGTTATTTCCAATTACTGACAGTCATTGGGAATACTTGCCAATGGGAAATGTAAAAGATGGGAGATTTTGATATCCATTTTGACCAATATTTACAATGTGTTTGTTATTTTACAGATATTTGCATACTGTGTACCATTTGTGTTAGTCTACAATAAGTCAATGTTATTTCATATTTTCTTTTTCATGACAATAGTACCATTATGAAATATACTGGGCCCTTAGAATAATACAATTGTCCATTTCTGAACAAAAATAATACTTTTTAAAGGAACAGAAAAAAATCATTTTTGTTAAGTACTATACATAAAAAAACAATCAGATGTTTTTACTTCATTGTACTGACAACACATAATATCAAACACAATCCATGTATCAAAAGACCTGAATAATCTAAATGCCATCCAAGTGTAAGAAAAAGGTTACAAAATAATGGATATTTCAAACAGTGCACACATTTATGAATTCAACTCATTTCACTGACTGGGAAACAAATTCTTACAACTGATACTAAACCCTCTTGACAGTTCCTGGGTAGGACCAGTACTTTTTGTGTGGGAAGGACATTAAAGAGTTTTGCCCCAAAAGGGTACTAACCGTCATATAAACTAGCTCTGAAAAACAGCACCTTGTTGTTGTTGTTGTTGTATTGGGGTTTACCGTCGCTGCGATAGTATTTCAATCATAAAGCGACGTCCAGCTAATCACAGGTGGAGGAAGACCCCCGAGTACACAGAGGTACCCGGGTAGAACCACCGACCTACCGCAAGCCAGCTGGAAGGCTTCCTCACATGAAAAATCCGAAGTCCCTGCGGGGATTCGAACCCACAGCGGTGAGGGGCTGAGAGATTTGTAGTCCATGACTGTAACCGCTCGGCCACGGCGGCCCCCACAGCACCTTGTATACATTTATTACCACTGTATTTATGGTACTAATGAGATGTGTGCACTACTTTGTTTGGAGAGTGATACATGTATATGAATATGAGTTGTCTAATTGATCACAGGATCTCTATAAGGAATCTCAAGCCTATAGCTTGACACCATAATAAAATGGCTCATCATGGACACCATCTGTGATATATGAATTGACTTGACCATACTGATACATGTATATCAACAAGAGTGTTCTCTGAACATGTGCGTCATCTGCTGAAGTGACGGAAAAAGTGTGACTGACTGACAGACGAATGGATGGATTGACAGTTAGACGAGGGAAAAGTGATCCCTATGTGTCACCTAAGCTTATAGCAGGTGACACAAAAAGGTGCTGAGGTCCCAGTCAGGAGATAAATCCTTGCTGGATGCAATTTTTTTTTCAAAACTTTCCAAACTCAATTCGTCCAACCTAGGAACCATTCACATGGACAGACTGAAAAGACATATTTTTTTTTTTTATAAACAGGAAAAAAAGCTTAATATAATAATTAACATTCACTGCAGTCTAATATCTACTTTAAGAAAAGTTTATTTATCTCTTGTATCTTGACCATAATTATGAGACTTCAAACAGAAACACTAGGTACACAGTAGGCTGCATCAAAGTTCCGTGGAGCTGGGTACCTCACACGGTAACCAGATTCCCAACAGGGAACCAGCTTGAGTGATGCACACACTGCAGTCTGTGTCCCCGCACAGGGCACCGTCCACACGGGGCAGCACCACTCGACATCGCAATGCAGAATCCACAATCTTCCTGATCCTAGCCTCTGTCTCTCCCTGATCATCACTGCCTGAGTTATGTCCCCTCCTGGTTACTTCCCATGGCTTGGTGTATTTCCTCCCACTTTTGGTGGTATGAACATTTGTAGAGTGCTCAGAGATACTAGAATAAAAGCCAGATAAATCAAGGGAGATAAACTTTGATCCTTTACTGGCATTTGGTTGTACAGTTTGTGTACCAGATGACACTGTTGCTGAGGAAGGTGAATGCACAACCTGTGTACACATAGTGGGTGGGGTAGGGGTATAGTTTCCCTGAGGCAATGCAGCTTGCAATTCTGTAAAAGGACCAAGCTCTGCTAACTGGTTTGAGTGTATATGGTGTTTCCTCTGCCCAAGTTTTCTTAGCCTGCTGCAAATCCCACAGGATGAGGAGTCTGTGCAGCGTGTGACATTGTGTGGTTGTGCTCGTAGCAAACAAACGTAACAATGAGATGTGTCAATCTTTGTGCTTTTTGAGCATTTGAAGGGTACCAGCACACTCTTACAAAATGGACAGTTAAACACAAAGTTATTACCCTCAGACTCAGTTTTATCTAAATTAGATAGTCCTTCCAATCTCCCTTCACATGAAGACCCTGATTTGTATTATAATGCATATATTCATTTCTGATATTCACTTCAAGATTACCAACATGTTTCACCTCAGCCAAGATGGCTGGATATTTAGCCCCATTCTGAAGAGCTTGAACTGGCTTCAATGTCAGCACTCTCTCTGCAACACCACATGGGACGCAGCGTTCGAACTCCTTGAATGTGTGTTTAGTGTGATCAAACAGAATACTATGGCATCTGGGACAAGTAGGGGAAATTCGGGGTGCACCAAAACGCTGGTAAAGAATCATGACTAGAGGACAAGAGAGGCAGGAGAACACAACATGAACAAAGCGTATTCCACAACCTGTAGCAGAAACTTTTCCCCATGCCACAGACATGCCACCTTGCTCAATAGTCATGGAGTATACATCAGGCCTTTTGTTGTCAAGTGTTGTACAATAATCAATCAGTTTACGTCTGCTTTCTGCGGTCATGCTATATTTTGTTTTAAAAATTACACATGGGGTAGTTTCTGGTCTTCTGTAGTAACTATTAAGCCTTTTATGTTTCCTCATGATACTTCCAGCTTCGGCACAGATTTTGCACTGAAGGTGATCCTTGTAGCTATGTCTACTGTGATCCAACATCATGCAGCCACACTCTTGACAGTTACCAGATGAAGCTCGGTCCTTCGGTAACAGTAAAGCAATCAGCACCCTTCTGCAGCTAGAACAGGAGAACACCCTCTCCACAGGAGCTTTAGATTCTGCAACACCAATGTTAGGTTCAGGTACCTCATCCAGCATAAACAGTAACTGACTAATATCATCAGAATTCAAAGCTGTCACAATAGCATGTTCCTGAAAAATTAATGTTATTTCCACACTGTTGAAATACCTGAACTCTTCATTGATTGACTCAAAATCTTGTGTTTGATGATCTGTATCTGGCTGATAATAAAACTTCTCTATACAAATATCAGATTGTACATTTGCAGGAATATGCACCAACTGAACCTCTGGCAACCTGCACTGTTGTATCAATATAGTATTTCCAGATGGCTGAACACAAGCCTCTGTCAGGTCATGTTCGTCAGTATTTAATTCAATTAGATTGTTTGGATCAGCCCTCTCATGCTCATCAATGCTAGTTCTTGCTTCATCAATAGTACCCACTGAATTGGTATCTGCTATGCCCTCAACGTCAACATCTGCATCCGTTTCTTCAGACTGGTCTGTAGATATAATAGTTAAAGATCCTATAGTTTTCAAGAACTTATTTCTAATGGCTTTATTATTTCCCATTATATAAATGGTGTTTTTTGTCTCAACAATTTTATCAGATAAATACTTTGAGTGTTTCTTTACTTTGGTCACTTTCAATTTTTTAGTTTTCACTGTCAGTCTTTTAATGGGTTTGGCCACATTTTTAAAGAGTGACACAGGAACACAGTGCTTGAATGTTTTAAATTTAGGTTGTGTTGAGGACTGCGAAAACATTCTGTTGAAAAGGACAGGTCAATATCTTCAGAATATAATCAGTTTGCTGTAAAACTGGTTGATTTCCACAACACATACATGGTACCAAGAAGTAGTATACACAATATACTACTCAAGATTCTGGACATCTCACTCTGATATCTGCAAATAAAGAAAGAGAATTATTATTAAAAAGCAATTTATTTAACAATTTTAGTAGTCAGAAAATTGAACTAGCCAAAATTTGCCAGAAGGGATTTGGTTACTGAAAACAATTTTGGGATGGTAAAAATTTGATAGCATATAGGAAAATTGTACTCTGGGCTGGTTCAAATTTTTCCAGTTCATTTAATACGGTTGACTAAACTATTAAGTTTTCATGGCATAATAAATTTTCAGAATATTTTAACATTACACTTTTGTGCATGAGCATGCAATATGACAACTGTTTTTTGTGTCCTATAACAGTAGGACTTTGGCAAGTCTTAATTGGAGGGACATATTTTTAAAAAATGATCGAGACATCTGGACTTTGACTTATGTATCAGCTGGGGCTATATTAATGGCCGAACTGTCAAATCTTTGATCTCTAGATAAGGCTTCTTTGCATCAATATTTGGTCAAAAACTTATGCAAATGTGAATGTATTATATGAAGTGTTTTTTGTTGTTCAAAACAAAGATAAGATATATCTAAAAAAAACAGACTGTTTATTTGTTTGTTGGATTTATCATCCCACCGACAGTATTTCAGTCATTTACAGACTATGTCTACTTGAGACAGATATATATAGTGCTGCCACACTGCAGTATCATGCATGATACCACATCCAGTCACATTATTCTGACTCTGTGCCAACCAGTCCTGCAACTGCTGAGCACCAAGCAAGGGAGCTATACCATTACCATTTCTTACAACTTTAATATTACATTTTTGTTTGCAGTCCGTACATAATGCATGTAGCTCAGTCTGTAGAGCACTTGCCCAGAAAGTGTAAAAGAGGGGTCTTGGGTTCAAGTCCTGGTCTGACTGCTGCACATTTTTCTCACCTGGTTACATTTGGTGCCAACATGAGACTGTACGTTACAGTTAGAGCTGCGACGGATAGAAATTTTGTACCCAGGTACCTGCGAGCATATGTCTCACAGGTATCCCGGTACCAATGTTATTGATTATCAATCAATATCTTATATTGTTACTGTGTTTCAGGGAGATATGCAATACAACCTTATATTGAGCCTGTTGTCGTTCGTGCCTCACAATGAATGACAAGAATCTTGTCAATGCAAGATTATATAACGTAATATTTCAGTAGTCATCAATCGACAGAATCGTGGGAATTAGGAGTTCATATTCTTTAAATTACCATAAAATTGAGAAAATATCTAACAACAATGTAATTGAAACTATTTTCATGTATATCAGTATGCAGATTAAACAAAATGTGAACCTGAATTTTAAAGACACTTACATCGTTTAAATGATTGTAAGTTTTTACAGAAACGTTATGTAAACTTTACACTATGTAAAATTTCACAAATTTATACTTAAATTGGTCTTATTCTGGCAAAAAAGCAAATAAAACAATATATTTCTTAAGTTTTAACGGACATCTGTGTCATCATTTTGAATGTTATGGGTGAACTAATTCAGGTGACGTTTTGTGGAAAATCGGTAAGATGCAGACATGACAGTCCAGTCATTTATTAGAGAGATCAAACTAATTTTTATTCATCTAATATAATATTCAGGTATCTAGGTATTGATTTAGTACCTGGGTAGAAGCATAACCCGACCCGATACCCGGGTACTCGTCCAAGCTCTAGTTACAGTATAGTTCTCCAGTATATAATGTCTTTGTGTTTGTTGGGAACATATCAATTTGTTCTTGTAAATTTATGTAATTTTATTAAGGAACAAATTCCATACTGGCAGGGTAATATGTTAACGTCCTAAAGGTAACCCATATTGATGATTTGTTAAAAGATTAGCACAGTATGCTTCTCACTAACATGGACCAATACGCACCATCGGCCTAAGTTATCACACCATGCTGTCAGAGTGGAGAGGAAGTGTAACAAATAAAGGGGAGTAACTGTGTTGTGAACAAAAAATATATCTTCTTCGGATATGGTATATTCATTTTTTTTTAATTGATCTCTGAATAAAAGGGAAGATACTTTAATATATGTGTATTGCAGTATGATATAAAGTTTTCCCAGCAATAAATAAGTGAGACCACTTCATCAGACAAATAAATACATTGTTTCGTAGCTAATAGTCTAGTTATATTTTGAAGAACCATAAATTCTTACCTCCCCTTTTCGGTCTCAAAGGTTGACAAGTACAAAAATGGAAGAAGCAAGTAATCGGGAAAACCCTGGGCTATTCTTGTTTCTCTTTCGCTAAGACGTCCACGTTGAAGAGGACATACAGGGAGATTTGAATTGTAATGAAACCTTTTTTTAATTGATTACGACAATATAAACGGATAGTCATAGTCTTCATTTCGATATGATATAAATTATAAAACTGACACTGCTTTTTGAAAAAAACATGTAATGAGCTTATTTGTAAAATCGACTCAGAGGTCATTTAATCATTGACGTTGTACAGATCTCACCTTTTTTTTTCATGTTAATAATTCTCTATAATACTCTAGTCCATCTAGATCTACCTATGTCAAGGTATCTGGTACTTTGCTTTGACCGAAACTGCCGCATTTCAAAAAAAAAAAAAAAAAAAAAAAAAATACTTGCTTCTCACCCCATGTCCAGTAAAATGTTGTTCTCAACCCATGTTCGCCAAAAACGTTTTATAGCCTAAATAATGAGTTGGCAGACTCAGCAAATGCTTGAACTTTGTCTACAGTACTGCATTGTTTTTATGAATGGTAATTGTTTTGATCATGTAGCGACACCTATAGGTGGAGCCAGTGGTATTTTTTCAGAAATACCATCATACCAGAGAATCATGGGATTTTCTATGTTGGCCAAACATGGCGAAGAATAACATGTTTTTAATGTGTTAGTAAAAGGCATTGAATAGGTGTTTTCACATGGTACAAAGAAATAAACAAAAGAAAAGAATTTATAGATATTTAATTTCTGTTCCAGTCATAAGTATTGCAATACGAGGGAACAACATCCTATTATGTTAGACTACATTTCAATTCATTTACATTAATCTTACTAATGTCAATTGCAAAACAAGTTTTTTACAATCTATACTATTCCCATTAGACTGTTCCTGGGTTGGACCAGTACTGTGCGTTGGGAAAGTCACGAAACATACCGGTATTTGCCCACAAATTCAGATTTCAAACCCACAACCTTCGGATCTTTATTCAGATACATTACCACAGGACCAATGTGCCCTTTCACTCTATTTCACATTGCTGATCTAAAGTTATCATGTCATTTTATATTATGGACTTTTATGAAAATTGGTCTCTAGACCTACATGTTTACTATTTATTTTGTGTACATCAGGGATATTACATGTAGATATGAATAATTATACTTCTATAATTCATTAGCTGCTCACTGTTTCATAATTGCATTCAAGAGAATGCATTATATCAATATGCTGGTATATCTCAAATAAAAACAGCAGGGTGGCATTTGTTAAATTATTTTTATAGATACCCAATTAGTAAAATCCCAGGGGCATTTATATCAGGTTTATTGTAGTCTATTTGCCATATCTATAAAAGTGATATTAGCTAAGTTTAACCACTGTTTCAACTTTGCAGTAGAGCTAGTTTAGGTGATGAGCAGTTACTTGCTATAATTCCTTACTTAGTAAGTACAACAACACCCCTGATGGGTAGGGTATGGCCTTATATGAATGCAGATAGTTAACTGTCTTGCTATTATGATCATGGAAAATTGTGCTCTGCTGAATTTAATTCAGTAAAATCTTACTGCTCTGTATGACAAGGAAGTACAAGTGCCATATTATACCTCACATGTATTGCTTGTCAAATTTGGCAGTTGAATTTAAATTTACTATATATATATATATATATATATATATATATATATATATATATATATATATATTGAATGAATTTTACTGTTCAACAAAAATAACAATTTGATAATTACTTTCTTCTATGCAAATCACCACTTATAGGCCATCATTAGCCGAAGATGATGATATGCATGAAAAATGTATGAAAATAGAGGTCAAGTTATATGTCAAATGTCAAATTTGTCAAGCAATACTGATATATAATTATTTTACTTACAGGACAAGACTCTGGCAGAGAAGCAGTTAATTAATGATATTAGAGAAGTTAGTATCAACACTGAGATATATACTAGCACCTGCAGCAACTTCTGTCTGTATTGGCTTGTAAGTTATAGCATTATTATGTAAGTTAAAGCTAGTTTTCTAGTTTTTGTAGTCAAAAATTAGGCCCTGTCTTCACCTATTGTTACGGTGAGTTATTATTTTCCATTCATGGCAAAGTAAGCTGCTTCCTAACAGTATGGCAAACTTTTTTAACCCATGTGTTCTGTTATGTAACCCAGGTCAAACATTGATTAATCACAACCTGTCTTATTATAGTGATTGAATAATCTGATGACTTAATTTGAATATTGCTGTAAAATTTGGAAAGTACCAATAACCAGTCATATTTCTTAGCTGAAAGTACAAAACAATGCACAAACAAAGGGAAAACTTCAGGAAGAAAGCTAAGTAAAAAGTCAAGTGGTCATGTGAAAGGGGGATATTTTAAACAAATGTTATATTGCAGGTGAAACATTTGCACTAGTAACACCTTATAGACTCAATTTTCGTGTGTCTTAATGCAGCATATACTTAGTCTTCTCCGTTTCAGAGATTCCTGCCACTTCCTGGGGTTGACCAGTACAATTCCCCTTGGAAAGTCATGAAATAGTTTTGCCTCAAACTTTATTTGAACCGTCAGCTTTGGATCTGTAGTCATGCACACTATTACTGAACTACAGGGCCTGTATTGATTAACTTGATTTATTTTACATCAATTACAAAACAAGTTTTCACAACTTTCCAAGGCTCTGGTGGCAGCGTTTGTGGTCATTATTGCGAGAGGAAACCAAAGAACCATGACAAAACCCATGTGTCTTGACTGGTGACCACTGTATCCTCATACATGACCGGGAATCGAACCTAGGACACATTGGTGAGAGTGATACAGTCAGTAACTCACATTCTGCTGTTTTTAGCATAGACAGAAGTTACTGCTATATTATTTTGTCTTTGGTTTCAATAGAAAGACAACCAATTGTGAGATGGCTGATGATGATCTCAGTAACATGGAGACTAAGGAGGTTGATGGGAGGTTTGTATGCCCTTGGGAAGAGTTTAAAAGACCAGGGATGAGGGACGTGTTTAAGTGGAAATTCACAACACCAGACAACTCAAACATACCAAAAGATGCGGTAGGTTGGACGGAAATTGTCTCATATTCTCATAATTGAATAATGGTTTATTAGTTTGGTTAAAAAATGTTTTAAACACAGTACATCAAATTTAAAAACATGTTCCTACCTCTGTTACATGTCAAAATACCATGGAAATAATACAGAAACAAGTTTGTTTGATTTGTACATTTATCACAGTCAATGTTTGATGCATCACCACAAGTCAGTATTAACAGTCTTTAAGTATGCCAAGTTCTTTTCGGGTGAAAGTATTCTAGGAACATACTTTGCAGTTGTCGGCATGGCTCATATACTTTTCTTTACTGTTCCATTGTTTCTGTTTCACTCAGCTGTCACTGAATAACTCTTTTATATATTTGTTAACCTCTTCTTTGAAAATTAAAGGTGCATTTACAGGAATATGCGTGTATGCCAATATGTGCAATTTGTCAAGTAAAGTGAAAAAGTAAGCATGTTTGCAATATGAAAGTGAAATACAATGAACAACAAAAGTTCCTCCGGAATCCCAAACCTGATGATAATGTTGCCTGTCTTATTCGCACATGACATAAAGTTTGGTAACTGTTGTAAAAAATGCTTTCACACTTGGTATATTGTTTTATCATGATAAGACCAATCAGCAGACAAGTGCAGATAAACCTGTCAAGGATTTTCAAGAATTATAGCCCCTTTTCTATGTCAAAGCAGTATACAGGGGTATTAATCACCTTAAGTGATGGTTCTAGTCATACATTTGATGTTTATTGATCAGGTGTCCATACTGTTAATTATTATAAACATTTTCAGTCTTCACTTAACTTCTTCTTGTTCCTCTTAAACATCAAAGAGTGAGACATGCTCACCACTTACAGACTGAAGACATGTTCTTCTATGCAGACTAATTATTTCCCATCATTGATGGAGACAAATTTATTTTTCCTTTATTATTGTCAGTGTTCAAATGAATTGATACTAGTGTCAAATGAGTTTGCATCATTGACAGAGTTTCCATGAATATATTTGTAACTTTACTATCCATCCATCCTGTGATTGCTTCAGTTGGAGTATCATGACATAAGCATTTAAAACATTTAAAAGTTAAACTTTTTGTTGTTAGTCATTTAGCTATAATTTTTTTGTGCCATAATTTGATGCAAATTTATATACAAAATAAAAGTTTTGAGCAAATTTGACCTTTGGGGATTATGGAATACAGTTGCTATTGAATAGGAATACTTTGGAGTTCATGGTGATATCAAATAACATTCAAATGTTGGATGAGAAGGTATATTTAACTGTTTTTTAGTGTAAGCTGTACAAAATGAATTTTAACCTTGAACCATTCTAATCTTGGTTAACAACCGAAGCGTTAAAATCACAGACTATTTTAAAATTGCCAGCATTATTATATTACCATAAATATATTGTAACACTTTTACTTTCTTTAACTTTCATATTTTTGTTGTTTGTTTCTTACGCCGAAGATATTTCTTGTTTGTAATGTTTATAAAATTTCATTCAAGTTCTGATAGTTACGACAAGTGTCAATGAATTTGAAAATCATATAACACACTTTCCAGAAAAATGAATGTTTTGTTTAAAGCTCTTTTTCAATTTCAAATAAACAAAAGATATTTTAAACAGAGGGAATTAAATGAAAAACTGCCCATCAAGAAAGTAGATTCAGAGAAACTTGAAAGTGTTGCTCCAGAGAAAATGCAAGTGACGTGGATCGGCCATGCCACAGTTCTGGTCCAGTTTGATGGGATATCCATCCTCACCGACCCTGTGTTTGAGTCCTTCAGTGGTCCAGAAATAACCAACAAGCTTCATCTGAGTTACAAAAGGTACAGAAAGGCTGCCTGTGATGTGAAGGACATCCCAAAGATAGATGCTGTGCTGATCAGCCATAATCATTACGACCACCTGGAGGTAAAGGCCGTAAAGAAAATTAATGAAAAATTTAGTGACGTGAAATGGTTTGTTGCCATGGGAACCAGGCAGTGGTTTATTGACACAGGGTGCAAGGAAAAGAACATCCATGAGTTAACATGGTGGAAAGAGAAGCCTGTTGAGATTAATGGGAAACAATTCAGATTTATCTGCACTCCATGTCAACACTGGTGTCAGCGTGGGCTCAGCGACATGAACAAGGTATGTGAGCATCAGGATGGATTATTGATTGGTTTCTCACAAACGACACAGAAAAATATGTAAATCATGTACTAAAATAGTTGTGTTGGAGTGGCCTTATCGTAATACCCTTTGTGCAGCCTTCTTTTTAGTCCCCTACAGGTGTTTATACCGGAGGGGACTATAGGTTTGCCATCTGTCTGTCTGTCCGGAAATCTGGATCCCGCAATAGCTTAAAAACCATTCAAGATAATATTATGAAAATTGGTAAATGAATAGATGGCAGTATGGAGATTCTGGACGTCACTTTATTCAGTTCAGTTCAGGTTGCTATGGTAACAGAAAATTCTGCACCTCACCGGTAGGGGACTCATGTGTTGCATACAACACCAGTTACTTGTTGTATTCATACTCTCTTAATGCAAAAGAATATAGTACCAGGAGAGTTCAGGTTGTGTACATAAACATGGCATCACTCAAATTTAAAAAATAAGTACATAAAAATAGTTTCATAAGTAAAGATATTTTGTTTAAGATTTGTTGTATGCAGTGAGAAAATAATCAGTTATTGCATTAGATGAAAAATTTCAACACTCGGGTGAACTGTTCAAATTTGAAACTCACCAAGGCTAGTGTCAGGACTCCGGCAGATCTCTCAATCTTAAATCCAACCAATTCCAAGATTTATTTGTTTGCATCTGGATAGGAATATCTGTCCAGAGGGAACGTGTTTTTGGTTGTAAATGTAACCAAATTTTGCTAAGTTATCACCGAAAAGCTAGAGCTTGAGGGATGTGAATTCATGAAAGATAGTATGAAAATTGTAATGATTTCAAAGTGTATGACAATGATTTTTTTTTTGTCTTCATGAGACAGACATAGTGCTGCCTCACTGCAATATCAAGCCACAGATAAGTTGTATGATTCCACACTCAATCACATTATCCTGACACTGAAACAGTCAAACCTGGAACTACCCTGATGTGCTGAGCACCATGCACAGGGGAGGTATACCAGTCTCATTTTCAAAGTCTTTGGTATGTTGCAGGCTCTATAAGCTTGATCACTGGAACTGGAATAGTAATATGTATGTATTGCAATTGTGAAAGCACTTATTTGAACTTCATAGAAAAGTGAATGTAAATCGTGAACGTTTCAGTGTTTGTGGTGCAGCTGGGCTGTGAAGGGTCCAGCACACAGCTTTTTCTTCGCTGGGGACACGGGCTACCCAACTGAGGCCCCTGTATTTGAGACCATTGGGAAGAAGTATGGACCATTTTCCTTAGCTGCCATCCCTATAGGGGCCTATGAACCCAGGTGAGTCAAACATAGGGTTCAAGATTGGTTAAACATATTGGATTACCTTCATATTGATCAGTTACAGTTGTGTCCAGATAGCATATTGATTGATGGATTGACAATCTGACTAAAGTCATCTCCTGTATATACACCACGCTACATTAGCGTAGGAAGATCGTGTATTTTAGTCAGATTGATTGATTGATTTTTTTAGTTTACCATTGCTGTGACACTATTTCAGTCATATAGTGACGTCCAGCTAATTACAGATGGAGAAAGACCCGAATGCACTGAGGCATCCGGGTAGAACCACCGACCTACCGCAAGTCAGCTGGATGGCTTCCTCACATGAAAATCTGCATGACCTTGCCAGATTGAGCTATTGTTGGAAAACTGTTTTCTATATATATATATATATAAAGAAATTTTGATTGTTTCGCATCAAAGCCTTTTGTATGGTTCATGTATGTCTATTGCTCTGAAGGAGAAGATATTGTTATACATATGGTATAAGAATCATGCTCATAACTTCCTGTTACATCCCATCCCATCAAGACATGTTCTGTCATAAAATCACATTACATGAAGACAAGGTGTTATAGTTCTAGATATTACTAGATTTCCAATAGTGTAACCAGGATATGATTTAGGTATTGCTTGTAAAAGTCTATTTGGTGGCTCACTGACATGTGTTGGAATTGTATATACCAATACACATAATACATGTGTATAACCAAAAGGATAAAATATTTCAGTAAATGTTTCTGATAAAGAATGGTACCAGTATGCAGGTGTTGTCTTATGCCTTCGTGTCCAGACTATTGCTCGTCAGATTTAAAATTTAACTTGACCTTTATTATCATACATGACTGGGATGAATAAACATCATTTTTCTATAGACGACCTATAAGTGGGGAATAACTATATATTAAACAAAAAAGAGTTTCCAAACTTTTATTGTTCTTGAACAGTCAAATTTATTTAATAGGGATTAAAGTCAGTTACATGTCAAATTGACAAGCAAAACTAGTAACAATAATGTTCCAATTGCATCCCTTGGCTTGTTTCAAATCAAAGCACTCAATGTACTGAAAGACCATCAGCAGGATTTAAACAGCTATTATTTTAATTCCAGTGTTAAAACAGGGTTGAATTCAATTGAGGCAAAGGTCATATGACGCCAAAAACTCTACACCTTTCTGTGCAACTGAAGTCAGCTGGGCTGCATTCAGTTAAACATAACAATCGCAACTGTTCTATATGCTTCAATACAACAGAGATGCAAACACTAACATTAAGGACTTTTAAATGGTTACTGAACACAGGGCTAAATTCACTCTTTGTTTCATGATAACACCAATGGCAGTCTCTCAGTGTATTGAGTGCTTTGAGTTGTTTCATAATGATCCGGATTGAGGGTCATAATCCTGATTCCATTCATAAATCACATACCTAAGGAGTTCATGACCTTACATTAGTACTAATAAAGCTGATGTAAAGAATCTCATTGCATTGATACACTTCATGTACTAAGCGAGGAGTGTTACAGTGCAGTCAAATTGGCTGTGGTAAAAAAAAATAAACAAACCCTGTTTTCAGTCCCCTACCGGCATCGCCAAAGGGCACTATAGGTTTGCACTCTGTCCATCCATCTGTCACACATGTTTTACTGATTTTTTTTTTAAACACTTGCAGATATTGATCTAATATTTAGTATGTAAGTCTACCACCATGAGTTACAGATCAAGTTCGAGTTTTGTTCCGATCCACTGATTTTTGACGAAATACAGGCTTTGGACTTAGAAAATTTCTTTAAAATAGCAGTTTTCCTGACTTTTTAGCTCACCTGAGCACTTGTGCTCGGGTGAGCTTTTGTGATCGCCTTTCGTCCGACGTGCGTCTTGCACCGTCCGTCGTCAACAATTGCTTGTGAACACTCTAGAGGCCACAGTTTTGGCCCAATCTTCATGAAACTTGGTCAGGATGTTTGTCTACATGATATCTCGGATGAGTTCGAAATTGGGTCATGTGGGGTCAAAAACTAGGTCACCAGGTCAAATTTTAGAAAAACCTTGTGAACACTCTAGAAGCCACAGTTTTGGCCCAATCTTCATGAAACTTGGTCAGGATGTTTGTCTACATGATATCTCGGATGAGTTCGAAATTGGGTCATGTGGGGTCAAAAACAAGGTCACCAGGTCAAATTTTAGAAAAACCTTGTGAACACTCTAGAAGCCACAGTTTTGGCCCAATCTTCATGAAACTTGGTCAGGATGTTTGTCTACATGATATCTCAGACGAGTTCGAAGTTGGGTCATGTGGGGTCAAAATCTAGGTCACCAGGTCAAATCTTCGAAAAACCTTGTGAACACTCCAGAGGCCACAGTTTTGGCCCAATCTTCATGAAACTTGGTCAGGATGTATGTCTACATGATATCTCAGATGAGTTCAAAATTGGGTCATGTGGGGTCAAAAACTAGGTCACCAGGTCAAATCTTCGAAAGACCTTGTGAACACTCTAGAGGCCACAGTTTTGGCCCAATCTTCATGAAACTTGGTCAGGATGTTTGTCTACATGATATCTCGGATGAGTTTGAAATTGGGTCATGTGGGGTCAAAAACTAGGTCACCAGGTCAAATCTTCGAAAGACCTTGTGAACACTCTAGAGGCCACAGTTTTGGCCCAATCTTCATGAAACTTGTTCAGGATGTCTACATGATATCTCAGATGAGTTCGAAATTTGGTCATGTGGAGTCAAAATCTAGGTCACCAGGTCAAATCTTCGAAAGACCTTGTGAACACTCTAGAGGCCACAGTTTTGGCCCAATCTTCATGAAACTTGGTCAGGATGTTTGTCTACATGAAATTGGGTCATGTGGGGTCAAAAACTAGGTCACCAGGTCAAATCTTCGAAAAAACCTTGTGAACTCTCTAGAGGCCACAGTTTTAGCCAAATCTTCAATAGATTTGGTGGTTTTCTAAATAATATATTGGATGAGTTGGATAATAAGTCACATGGGGTCAAAAATTAGGTCACCAGGTCAAATCTTGGAAAAACCTTGTGAACATGCTTGAGGCCACATTTTTGGCTCAATCTTCATGAAACTTTGCTAGAATGTTTGTCTTTATGCTATATCGGATAAGTTTGAAATTGATTCATGTTGGGTCAAAAACTAGGTCACTAGGTCAAATCTTCGAAAAACCTTGTGAACACACTAGAGGCCTACATTTTATTCCCAGTTTTCATTAAACTTGATATGAGTGATGGCTGCATGAATTCCCAGTTGAGTGCAAATTCAGGTAGGATCAAAATGTAGGCCACTTAGTAAAATGTTAGAAAAACACTTTAGGTGCCAGATTTTTTGTCATTATGCCCAACACAGCCATCTTAATCAGGTGAGCGACACAGGGCCACCTTGGCCCTCTTGTTTTCTAAACACTTGCAGATATTATTGATCCAATATTTGGTATGTGAGTCTACTACCATGAGTTACAGATCAAGTTCGAGTTTTGTTCCGATCCACTGATTTTTGACGAAATACAGGCCTTAGACTAATAGAAAATTTCTTTAAAATAGCAGTTACAGATCAAGTTCGAGTTGCAGCGTGAAGAGGTGCGGGGGTTCTTAGTTTTCAATTTGCCAGTAGGGGACTTAGTTTTACCTAAGCAATACTTTTAAAAGGCTTGTTGATTTTCCTGCTTTTGGGGTCTTGCTTCCTATGTTATACTGGTTATACATATCATATAAACATGTATGATAGTTGACTGGATGTTTCAGGTGGGTCTTAAGCTACCAGCATGTGAATCCTGAGGAAGCGGTGAAGATTCACCGCGATGTTCAGTCCCAGTACAGTATCGGGATACACTGGGGCACATTTAACACAATGTCTTGTGAGGTACCTACCCAGTACAGCTTGACTAGACTTGTATATATGTTACCAGAAAGAAAAATCTGACACCCCCCCTTCTCTGGCCTCAAGGGTTAAAAAATTGAACAGGGGCCTTTTTGGTTAATTGGTCTCACAAATGATGGCCTGACAAGTATATATAATGAATATTCATGCAAAAAGTAAAAGTCAGGTTTGACCTTAGGATCACCTTTAGGAACCAGGGACCTGTTTCAATAAACTTTTATGAAAAAAATCATCATATTGGTAAATCCACAAATGAATTTTTATAATTTTTTCTTCATACAAAGTGATAAGTTTGTATAATGGAATGGGTCACCTTTCCTAATGTTTTACTGTGTAAATAATAAGTATTTAATAGATGCTGTGAAGGACAAAAATCTAAAGACTTAGATCAAACTTTGTTCATAAAACGTTTAGTGATGCAGGCCTCAGGGTTTAAAATTCCCAAGTTTGGCCACATATAAGGTTCTGATTTTGTGAAATGTTCTGTTTCCTGTTTAATAGTAACAAGTTATTTTGAGATATTCAGTCCAAAAAATATCTAGCAGATTACAATGCAGCCATCATTTGAATGAGGAAACCAAAAGTCAAACATTGCATCAAATTTCATAAAAAAAAAATATGTAACAGGAATACAAAAATGGCATCACAGAGTTGCATCAGGGTTTTAATGAAGGTCATCTTTGTAAAATATTACCTTTGTTTGTCTTTAAGTCTTTAACTAACAAATCTTTCAAATAAGTTAGGCTGCCCTTAAATATTGTTCTTTCACTAATACCTTTTTGCTTTGATTCAGCCTTTGTTTTTTTGCAAAACATTTTTGGTATTTTTTTTTTATAATTTTCCAATATTTGGTGGAAAAGGCGGTTTCGGTCAGGAGCAAGGTGTACAAAAGACAAGTGATCCCACCTTCATAGTGGATTTAATTGGAATGTATGAAGTCTGTGGTGATTTGGTACTGTTATCTCTCATCAGCCATTCTAAAATGATAGATCCACTAGGGGCAGATAAACAAATCAAGAGTGGGGGAGTTGGGTAACCAAAGGGCAATAATCTCAGAGGTGAATTAACCCAGGGGCAGATAATCAGGGATGAGGGAACACCTTTGGGAAGATAATCTCAGCAGAAACTAAAAAAGGGGAAGATAATCTCAATGGCAGAAATCTAGGAAAATATTATCCCAGTTAAACCCCAGGGAAAAATAATCAATGTTAGATTATCAATGGGGAGAGAACCAAGGTGTTGACAACAGATTGACGGCCAAAGTGTAGACAACCAAGGGCAGATAATGTAGGGGAATTAATGATTAGTGGATACTATAGGAAGGAAACTGGTATATCATTGCAGGTTCATTTTGAAGTACCAACACTGTGATCCTGAGGAAGCAGTGAAGATCCATAGGGACATTCAGTCAAAGCAGTCCGTGGGAATTCATTGGGGCACGTTCACCTTGACTAATGAGGTACTGATCTAGCTTCAGAGATGTTAGTATCCAGACATATTGCAGCACATCAGGTTGCCTTACCATGTGTCTAGACAACCCTTTACCACTGTAATACACCATTTCCAGCATGATGCGCTGTAGGGAAACTAGATCAGACTGAAAGCAAATTTTGTTCTGAACAGATTTTGTTACTTTTTGCATGATCTCTAAAGCACTGAACGGTAAAGAATAAAGCTGATGAAGCTGTGGGGTACCTGCAGACTGATCGGGTTTTATACTGGTTACACCAGTAATTTTCTTGTTGGTCTTAAGTGGTAGAGGGACAACAGTCATAGTTTGGCTTGATATAGCTTTGAAATGTTGTTTGTTCTTTAAACTTCCATAATTTATCAGTGTAAGTTTCCACCTTTTACCAACATGAACTTCAAAAATGATATCAAAATTATCTTTTATAATTTATCAACTTGAGCATATCAATTTATCAACACTTTCTAGTCTTTGTGGAGATAAAATAGGTCCCACTTCACCTATGGTTTGGGGATTATCTCACATTCATGGCAAGGTAAACACCATCAGTGTTACAATCAAATTATGTCCTTTTCTGTTTAAACTGGGTCAATCTTTGATCAAATGATATAGGATATTCTGATGATTTCATTTGGCTACATCTGTAAACATTGGAAAAATGTCTTTTGGAAAATACGCTCACCTGTTTCTGAGCTTCCCCAACATTTAAGTTCACAACCCCTTATGTGTTTGAACTTAAGTGTTAACACTAGACCATAACACCCTGCCTTGTCAAAATATCCAGTAAAAAAAAAATGAAAAGAAAATGAAACAAAGCAGCCATATCCTTGTAGTGATTTATGTTTTATATATAATATCAGCAAGCTGGAGCTCTGTGGTGGCCATTTTTGTTTCTTTAAACTGACAAAGAAATATCTATTCTAGAATTCAAAATTCATTCTGAGATTTTTCCTCCTCCATAGGGTAAACAGCTGGGGGATTAAGAATAGGTGGTGCTTTGAAACATATATAGGTGATTTTTTTCTAATGAATTTGTAACATGTTCAATTTAAGTAATAATTTCTGCAAAGAGGTTTTAATCCTATATAATCCTACAACAAATTAATAATCCAGGATCCATGATATGAATCATTGTTATATTGGAACATGTATTTGCATTATAATGAAGCACTAATGATCTACACAGTACATACTTTATAATTGCTTACAACTTGGGTTGTGGTGTTGTGTATGAAATTTCTTAGTGAATGTTGATAATTGATTAAACTTATGATAATTATTTTTTCTAATAAAAAAAACAACAACTCAAAAAACAGCAGTTTTACTAATTATGATAATAATAATGATAAGAATTATACAAAATTCCTTACTGCTGTAGGGTTGGACCAGTACTTTGCCTGGAAATGTCATGAAATATTCTTACTTCAGATGGTGACTAAACCCACAATCTTCTGTACCCATAGTCATGTATGCTTCCAAAATATATTTTGCACTCCTTCATCATAAATCTTATAAACTATGTCATCCATCTCCCATGTTTTACCTGTACAGTTCTACCTGGAGCCCCCCAACGAGGTGAGAAAGGTGATGAAGAAAGAGCGCCTGGATGAGAAAAAGTTCTGCAGCCTCTGCCATGGGGAGACGTGGGTGGTTGGCGAGGCAAGACCAGACCCGCCCTTTATGCCCAATGAACCATAGAAGATGACAAAGAAGAAACAAGGTGGAGTAGAATGAGACCCCAAGGATATGCATGACTGTGGACTCTTGGCTTCTCTATTGGATGCCTGGTTAGGAACCAGGATTGAAAAAGACATTTCCAATCTTTACAGAAACCTTCAAGTCAAATTATTTGATTATCCAAAAGCTACTCTTAGATACAATGTGGTCAGTAGTTACACATTTGAACACTTGTCTGATCTTAGTTTGGTATGTTGTATAACTTTTAAATACTGGTTTTTACTAGAAAAATCGATGGAGAAAAAAGGAAAGATCTGTTGGATTTATGTACAGATTGTGGATAAACCCCCCCCCCCCCCCAGGGGAACTATTAGGTTTTGCCAGTGATTATTCACCGGTAACCTGTCAACTCTTTAGAGCTATCAAGGTAATCTCCTATGTAGCCAGTATAATGGTTTATCATTCTGTGTGTTATGGTAGTTCACAGGATGATCTGTTGCAAAGTCCACCACTCCATTTTGTGCTTACTGATACTGAAATACTAGAGTATACTTTTTATCATACCCACTTCCCGGATGATTTTTTCTAATTATTTCATCTCCAAACAAATATTGCTAGCTAGGAAGGGGAAAAGTGTTTACTTAAATAGTTTGTAAAATAAGAATATGTTCCTACCCTTAGTATTTCTTAGCATTAGGAATTGTTTGTGGAACACAAGTCTAGCAACTTGCAGGGTAATTTGGTTTACTGTGGTTAAACACATTTTTATATAGTATATTTGAAATGTATACAGTACGGACATTTATCATGTGACATTATGCTTAAACAGCTGTTTCCAGTTTTGTATAACCATCACGTGTTGTCTTATATTTAACATGTCACATATAACTTTTAGGCCGAATTACATCACTCCACATCACACGCGTGTATCCTATATACATGCATTGTGTGTTGAACTTGAACAGCTGAATTAAATGTGTTTGATGCAACTAACTTTGATCTAAAAGATGTATTTTTTACATGATGTTGAAAATGTATGAGAAATCAGTTATAATTTACAACTAGCTAGAGGCTAGCTTAATAACATTTTCATGAAATTGTAATATTATTTTCTTCTTTGGATTGGTGTCCATGTAATTAGTAAAAGTTTGGACTAATACACAGACAGTGCAAATGTATGGGTCCTGCAAATGCTCTAGAATTTTCATTTTATTTGTTTTGAGAGAGAAAAGCCTTCATATCCATAAATAAATCTGGGACAAAATCTTACAAACATGTTGTGACTATGCGTCATATGTAGATGTGCATTTCCTCATTTGATGATTTTCAAATTTACTGATAAAGTTTGTCAAAGATTGTTTATATGATGAAATTCAGACTCAAGGGAGCATTTCACTGAATACCAACAAATTTCATCCTAGTCGTAAGAATGTTTTTTAACATTGTAACTCTTTAATTCTTTTTTATGTATTTAAAGTGTCCCATTTCATTGTATTACAAAAACTTTTTATGAAGAAAACCAGGCCAATTCTTATTAACATATGTGGAATTTACACATAAGTAGATATTTTTCAAACAAGGATAAGGAAAACAGGTCTTAGATCTTTTGTTCTATTCTATTCATCAGATTTTACTTTTATTTAAAAATGACTTACTGTGAATCTTTCTTATGACTGCATTTTAGAGTTATGGCCCTTAGAAATTTCTCTACATATATAATACAGGCACATCTACTACTTCAGTATTTTTTATTGATTTCTTTTTATGTCAAAGCAGTATGTTGTGTTATAAATCACCTGCAGTAATAGATCTAGTTTTGTTTAATCCTTACAATGCTGTGGGCACTTGTGACTGCCTTGCAGTCTGATCATGGTCTGCACTGGTAACTATTCTGTCAATAAATTTTCAGTAAGCAACTCCTTGAACAACTAATCATAGTCTAAAATGGAGAAAGGAAAATTCCTGTTAAGAAATTCAGCTTTGTAAAAGTTAAGGTTGTTAAACATCCATTTCCATCATCTGTTGAATGGGATGGATGTTGTGGATCTCTTTGATACAATCACTTGTGATATTTAATCATAGCCATTTGTTTGTTTTGTATATTTTATATCGAGGGCTTGCAAAACTAAATGTTGTAAATGATTCTTTATTCATATGTAGTTACTGTAGTTTTGCATGTAGTAGTAGTATGTAGTGTATATTTAGTGTATAATATTAGGTACTATCAGGACACTAGATCTGACAAAATGTGAGGGTAAATATTTTATCAGGGTGAACTAGTATGACTAGTCTGTCTGATTTGGTCGTCCTTTGTCTTCAAGTGCTTAACCAATATGGGGCCAAAAACTATTTCGGCATCAAAGAGGGATACATGTGTTTGCATGTTCTTTTTTTATTGTCTTTCGTTCATCTGTATGTCTCTTTGCTACAATCACTAGCGATATTCAATCACAGCTATTTGTTTTTATATGTTTGTTTATATTGTGTAGAATTTTGGTACTAAAGTAGACCTGCTAAATGTGAGAATATTATTTTTTATCAAGATGAACTAGCATGACTAGTCTGTCTGTTTTGGTTGTCCTTTGTTTTCAAGTGCTTTACCCACCTGGGGCTTTTAATACCATACTGCAATATCAAGCTTGGTACCATACCATAACTGATGTTATGTCAGCCAATATCAAGATGAATATAAATGTCACTCACTGTCAAACCAGTGAAAACTTCACCAACATGCAAATGCATGTGGACCGTAACATTTTACTTCATATAGACTTGACGCATTGGCAAACAGAACAGACCCAGATCAGACAGCTCCTATTGGGTTAATATATCCTGGCTGCACAGAGATGGGGGCTATGTAAGAATTATGCTAGTCCTTTCCAACTAAGTCACATTTTATACATGTAAAACAAGGTGGAGTGCAGGGGTAACAATCACCTTCAGTGATAGTTAAAGGTTTTAACAGCTCGACACAGCTGGCTGACCTGGATCTACTCTGTTTACTGAGGTATGAAAACCTGTTTTAGGTCAATTTGCTACCACACTCATTGTAATATGAGAATGAAATCAATAGGTAAGCTGAACCATAAACCAGAACTTCTCACACACAAACATTTGAATAGTAACTGATTTGTTTTTGCCCCAGAATTGTGTAATGTTTGTTTCATGTATTTAAAACTGTAAATACAGTCAAGACTGTCTTTCCATCTGAGTTAGCCAAAAAGGTCAAATAAGAAAGGGAGTCACATAAGACAATCCCTCAATATTTTAAGTTAAAGACAGTTGTTTAATACTGTGCAAGGGTGCACGTGTATTTTGTACTTTAATAATTGCTTGTAATAGCCAACAGTTAAATAATTATGCTTGTGTTTATAATAATGAAATACAGTTGAACCTGTATTAAGCAGCCAACTGTATTAAGAAGTCCACCTGTATTTACTGGTCAGTTTAATACTACCAAACTAGTACTTTGTTATATGTTGCCTTCATTTAGTTACCACCTCTGTTAAATGGTCATTTTCTCTTGTTCTCTTCACTGACTGCTTAAGGACAGGTTTGACTGTATATTCACATCCCATCGACCTTGTTTTGAGGTCTGAAAGTTTTACAATGATAGGAAAGTTCAGACTTTCGGAATTCCAAATAAAAGGAGTTCCATGTATTACAAATCCTGAAACCATTATACCTTATTTAAGGTAGGATGAGACAGACTGTAGCTAAAAACAGACTCGCTAAGACAGTCTGGACTGTATATAGTTGATATTAAAGAATTTTATCATTAGTTATTTGTTAAAGAGAGTTCGAGTTTCTTGTTAAGCTGAATTAAAAGGTAAAATAAAATGGTAGGTTTAATTTTGTTCATTGTCTTTCTAAACACCATATCCCAATTTATAATGTGTTCTCATGGTACAACATTGAAGATCAATAAAAGTTCACCTACATAAACAATGGAAGCAGCATATTTAAAGAAAAGTCAACAGTTACAAATAGAAACAATATTGCAGAATATGCAAAAATAGCATTATATAGCCATATCAGGTCAGTCAAGTGCTGAATGGGATTTCATCAAAATGTTCATCTATAATTCATGTTTTTTTAGTTTGTTTTTAGTTTTGATTTTTAAACAGTTTCAAAGTCCATAGATAAGGGTCACTAAACTAGGACATACATGAAATAGGCTTATAACCAAACAATGCACTAGTACGAAAACAAATGAGATTACCTGTAAATTAGTGTAAACATGCTTCTCAAGTTTCATTTGGGAAATTATTTTTGGCATTATACTAAACCCTCTGAACACTAATAGGCTTGTGCTAGTACTTTGTGCCTATGACAATCTAAAAGCAATTTAGCTCTAGGTCTGGGTCAAGCCTAAAACCTAACTATGGAGCCAAATATTCTACCTTTCACACTAAACACTCAGTCACAGTCTGATCTCATCAGCTTGCTATTTGTTGTGTAGGATTTTACCATTTTGAAGATTAATGACTGAAATACTGTCAGCAGGACGTTAAGCACAATAAACAATCTAAACGTTACTGTGACTGTATTTAAGTCTTACCTGTTAGGCGATGTCCAGCTATACACAGATGAAGGAAGACCAGGAAGGCATAGAGGCATCCCGGGTAGAACCATCAACCTACCATAAGCCTGCTGGAAGGCTTTATATGAAAATTTCAAGTGACCCTGCCTGGACTCAACACATCAAAGACGGCCACTAATACAACCAACCCAGTTGGATATTTGTGCAGAAAAAATTTCTTTATCAAATTCGTCAAAGAAAAAAAATAATGAAAATATGTATAGTGTAGATCCATCACAACATACTCCATTTTACTGTGACCATTAAATAAAATCGATTAAAATTCAATTAAAATTAAAATTCAAATCCTGGGCCCCAGATCTATGATGTCATACAACTAAAATATGACAGGTTCAATATAACATGATACCTATAGTATATGATTGGGGCTCCCAAAACAGCCTTGGAATGGATCTTCACTGCTCAGTTTCTCATGGAATTAAGTAAAACACTAAAACATTACAGCATTATATTTTAATAAATGAATATATTAATCCTGATACACACAAAATAAGACAGACAACATAATTTAACAATTATAAACAAACCTGTAGTAATCTCAGTGAATCAAAACATGTTTATCACAAATAGTCTGTCAGTACATCTCATTTACTGAATGTAAAGTGTCCGGAAAACTGATGTACAACCTTAAGATTTGTCGCAGATTTTATTATAATTATTTATATAAATTTAATGAAATTTAAAAGAAGACAGAGAAGATGACGGAACTAGTGGCTATTAACGTAAGCTGCAGACGCAGTACAAATTTCAATGTGCTCCATTATTACACAAAATCCAAACTCTAATATAGCCCAACAGTAGACCCAAAGTCTGTATTTTGTGATATTTAGTAAACTGAAGATGCATTTTCACACTTCCATGATCCAGTATCTAGACCTTAACTCCAAATGGAGCTGCACTGTGTATACAAAAAGAGGTATTTCCATATTTTTGTAAATGGAAGACAAAGGCATACTTTTTTTACTTCCCCAAGAGCATCACTTGTGTGTATGTGTGGAGTGGAGGAGGCAGGTCTGGATAAGCTCTCAAGTTAAACACATACCTGAGTGACATGTTCCTTTATAGCATAGTCATCTCTTACCATTCCTGGTATAACAATCACAGTATCACTGTATCTCATTCTAACCTTCTCTATACATGAATATTATTACATCAAAATCATGCAATTTCTATTAAAAACCATTCACTAACTCAGTACCCTTCTTAAAATTATATCTCTAACTGAATTTTTCTTCCTCATTTTATGTGGAACAAATCTGGGAATGAACTACAAAGCAGAAAAGTATCTCAATCATCCACAGTAATGGACAGTCCACGGATCTCAACCAGGGTTTGATTGATTCTCTGCTTACGTTCAACCTCAGACAGTTTGGAGTCCTGAAAGAGTTCAGAAGCAACCTCACTGTACACTTTGTGTGCCTCAGTGTTGTACGACAACTGAGATCTCATAAGAGCATCGAACGAGGGTGCAAAGTAATCTATTCGTCCCTCATAAAATTGTGGAAGGTCCTGTCGCAGCGCTAGATTCTGGGAAGTGAAATCATCTTTAGCTGCATCTAGGGCCTTCTTGTTCTGTGGAGTACACACATAACACAGTATAGCACTGAGAGTAAAATGACATCAATAGTTTATAGCAATCAATTTTGCATAATGGATTATTTATAACAATCACGGAATGTGGAATCAATTTAGTGTGATGGGTTCTTTGGCATGCTTTCTTTCTATTTAAAAACAACTGGTCAAAAACATTCTCGCTAATAAAAAACACAAAATAAAGATCCTGCAGATCATACACATTTCTGGATGTTTAATGAAACATTCAAATACTACAAACAGAATGATTTCCTTTCTTGCATATCTTATAAATTACAGGATGTTTCCAACCAATATGCTGGGATAATAAGTCTTAATGAACACCCCTTTCTGACAACACTGCACTTACTGAGTCCCGTTTGACTAAATTCTGACCCGTCCTCTCTCTCTCCTGGTACTTATCAAACTTGACCTGTGACCTTGTGTACTCCTGCAGACTCTGATCTCGCTTCTTAATGGCCGACTGGACTGCTGGGAACACGCTGCTGAACCTACAATCACAGTTTACATGATAAGGTATGACTTGTTACCATGGTTATGTTATACTTGCTACCATAGAGAAATTTGATTGATAAGATGGCTATGTTGTTACCATGGTAATGTTGCCTGGTTACCATGGTTATGTTTCAGTAATTACCATAATATTTTAGATATTACACATAACTTCCTTCCATGCCTGATGGTGATGTTTGACATGTTGCTATGGTGATAACTGACTTGTTAGCAGTATTATAACAATTTTGTTACTATGGTGATAACTGACATGTTCTACAAGAGAAATAACATGCAAATGAATGCCATGCCCCCACAGGGAACCTTAGACATTGGGGGTCAAGGTCATTTGAAGGTCAAGGTTACCTGGCGGGTAGAGCTCATCAAGGTGCATGCAACTGTGAAGTTTGGAGGCTGTAGGTGGAAGGACTTCAATGTTATGGTCAAGGTTAAAGTTTTGTGATTAACAGACAAAAATATAAACAGATAGACAAAAAACAATATGCCCCCAATCTATTGATAGAGGGGCATATAAATCATTATGATACATTATACAGATATGATACCATGTTAGTGTCTGATGACATTTTTAAACCCTAAACTGTATTTGAACAAGCAAACAGATAAACTTTTATATTCACTGGGGCAAGAATACCACCTCATAGGTTTTTTTGCTGGGTTTTATCTAATCCAACATTATATAACTAACTTAATTTACTTGAAACATAGTGCTGTCATAATATAATAGAAAACATAGTGCTATCATAATTATAATGTAGTATAAAACAGACATCTGGCATGATACTAAAAATGTTCAAAAAAATCCTATTAAACACCATACCAAACTGACATGGAACTACTTTTCTAGGATAAGCAAGCAAGTGATTTATAACAGTACCATTAAATCTAAATTTTGAATGTCAGAGCCAAGGGGTCAGACATCAGGGGCCTTTTTCACTATACTTTGTATGAAAAAATCTTCTTATGTGTAAATTCACAAAACTTAACCCTTTACTTCAATAGACTCATTTGACACATTGGCAAACAGAGCAGACCCAGATCAGACAGCTCCTATAGGAGCTATGTTTGCAAGGTCTCCTATGTTTGCTAATACCATATTGTGGCTCAGTTTCTACACAGTCTGTGTGGCAAAGAAATATACAATGTTTCATTTACCATTTTAAAGTTCAGTAAATTAATATTCATAAAGCCATTAATTTGTTCATGAATATTCATTAGGTAAAGGGTCAAAATGCATTATACTTGTGAGTTTTATCTTCACTATAGTAATGAGTTTTTATATAAAGCAATACAAAGTTCTCATTTCCTTATGCTTTATTGTGCAAATAAAAAATGGGTAGACACTACTTAGGCCAACAATCTTACTGCTAAGATCCAATTTGTTCATACAGTGTACACAATAAAGTATTTAAAAAAGACTTACTTTTTCATGGGCTCCACAACAGTCTTTTGAATATTAGTGTTCTGAAAACATATAAATAAAGATTCTTGTACACACAATCAAAATGAAGAGGTGGTATTCCAAACCTTACTAGATCATTGTTTTTTTTGTGGGTTTTTTTTTGGTTTTTTTTTTTGGGGGGGGGGGGTTTAATTTTACTGTTGTTGTTTTGCCAATTCATGGAATTCTTATCAAGAAAACTGCAGTATGCTGAGTATGGTCAATAACTAGAAAATTATTACTTAAACAAGAAAGTCAGTAGAACTGACAGATGCTCCCCAAAGAACGTCATTGTTACAAATAAGGCCTTGGTCAGTGGGTGGGAGGATATGTTAAGGACCGGAATGGGATCAGCACATGCTTATCATGTATAGAATCCAGGTAATGTACATCTCCTCTTGGTAATAAAGCTTCACATAAAAAGTTTTGTTGAAATCAAGCCGTCAGTTCCTGAGAAATAGTCCGGACAAGGAAAGTGTGACGGACGAACGAACGAACGGACGGACAAAGCGGCAACTATATGCGTCACCTTCAGTGAGCATAAAAAAAAGGTAAAAAAAAGCTCTTAACTCTCTAAACAGTAAACCATATTATATATTCTTGTTCCTTTTGATGAGACAGAAGATAAAATGGTAAATACTTTGGTGTCCCCCAAGATCACACAGGGGTCAGGCCCCACCCCCAAAATTTTACTTAGGACCTTTCAGCTCAAAGCTGTTGAAATCCCCATTCCTAAATCATATCTATTCTCCTCATCAGATGAGATGTTTTACCAACTCTAATTTGGAGACTTAGTAACAGTTTACTATTTAATATGATAATACGTGTTACTCATCAGATCTTTCATTGATTTTTTTTAAGTTTTTATACTACTGAAAATTAAGTCATACATTTCAATGTGTGCTCATATCAAAGAGGTTAACCAACACTCTTGACATATGACTGGATATTTGAAATAGTGTATAATGGCCTAAACAACAATTAGCTGACATGATTATGATTGACATTACTAGCATATTGAATTTTGTGGGGTTTTGTTTAAATGATATCTCCTGTTAAATTAGGCAAATGACATGAATATCAGTCAACAACATGGTAGTAGGGGCCATAACTCTCTTAAAAGTTGAAGAACCAGGTCACGTCAACGATATGCGTATCTACTCTTGGTAATAAAACTTCCCATAAAGTTTCATTGAATTCAAGCCATTAGTTCCTGAGAAATAGCCCGGACAAGAATCATGCAACATGAACTACCGGTATAGGCCAAAACAAAAAGTCAAGGGGCCATAACTCTGTGAAAAATGAAGGAACCAGGTCACACCGACGATATGCGTATCTACTCTTGGTGATAAAGCTTCCCATAAGGTTTTGTTGAATTCAAGCCATTAGTTCCTGAGAAATAGCCCGGACAAGAATCATGCAATATGTACTATAGGCTGAAAAGTCAAGGGGCCATAACTCTTTGAAAAATTTAGGAACCCGGTCATGCTGAGGATATGCGCATCTCCTCTTGGTAATAAAGCTTCCCATAAAGTTTTGTTGAATTCAAGCCGTTAGTTCCTGAGAAATAGTCCGGACAAGGAAAGTGTGACGGACGGACGAACGGACGGACGAAGCGGCGACTATATGCGTCACCTTCAGTGAGCATAAAAAAGCAAGCAAAGCTACAAACCAGTTCATGTCTATGTCTGTCCAGTTCGTCCAGTGACTTGTCCCACATCTCGATCTTCCTCTGGAACTGTTCCTCCCCATGACACACACCGCTCCCAGCCAGGTCCGTCACCAACTTACGCTCCAGCTTCGCCAGTCCTGCCATAAGTCACATTTTTTATATAAATTATATAAGAAATCCAGTACAACACAAATCATGGATGCATTTTTTTTTAAAGTACAGATTTTTTCCCCCAAAGGCCATGAAACGATCATTCAGACCAAACAGAAATCATTTCTGCCTCAGAGGTTCAAATATCTTTTTTAACTAACCTCATCTCCTGAGATCTTCATATCTTTAGGGATCAACTTATTATTATTTTTTTTAATTTCTGTAAATAGTTACAATTGGTAATTTAGTATACATGTATGATATTTCATTAAAACCATTGCTTTCTTACTCTTAATTCATTTAAAATTATTTAGGTCTTCAAAGAAATTCTATAGCTTGGCATGGCTACCAGAATTTCCATATTTTTGAGAGGGAACATCAAAGAATTCCCTGCCAAGTTTGAAAAATACTGACCATGCATAACAATATACCATGTACAATAACATGCATGTAACATTAGATAATAACCACAGTGTAAATAATGTACCATTATTGGTTTCTATGCATCTCTTCCCATTCTTATATATCTTTTTTGTCGCTTCATCTAACCTGGAATCAAAAGAGAGAAAACCTGAGACTTTAAATGCATACAGTGATACAGAAACTTTAAAATCATTATATTGACATAAAATTTTGTGGAATCTGTAATAATGTCAATTTCACTGGTACATATATTCATGGACTCAAAGAAAAGGTGAGGTTTATTCATTGAATTTTTTTTTTGTGGAGATTAGTGAAATTAGGATTATTAGTGGAAAATCAACTAAAATTAGTCCCCCACGAAAATGAATGATTCTACAGTAGGCTTATTCTAAAGTTGTTTTTTTTTCTGATGTTGTACTTCTCCATATCTCTTGTGTAAATCTTATTTTAAATCCCACAGAAAAGTTACAGTAAAGTGATTTGGGAGTCTTCATACTAGTAGTGTGTCTCCCATTGCAACAGTTCTGTCTGAATAAAGTTAATAGCCAATCAAAATAATCAACATAAAAATCACAAGAGTCAACATGAACCACCACACTTACAGCTGCTGATACAATTACATGCATATAGCAGTTGTTTATCTCAAGCATACAGTAGATTATGGCTACATGATTAAGCATTCTCATTACCCTCTGCAAAGGTTTGATCACCACAAAATTTGCCTTATACATGTACCAAATAAAATGAAAGGGACTGTGATAATTAGGATTTAGAGTAAAATGTTCCCAAACTTTCAGACTTAAAAGAGAACAATGACTTTGATGCCCATAACCTTAACAAGCACAAAGTACTGCTCCAATCAAATTATAACTAAAATGTGTCCACTTGACAAAAATGCCCCAACTCTGCTCCATTTTCACTAAGTCAGGGGCCATATATAAATTCAGCTATGATTTGATTAATTTTTTAATTGAAACCCCAGGTGCACGGCATCCCATGCCAATGAACATTCCTGTTATATGGCACACATTTTTATAACACAAGATATTGTGAAAGGCAGATAAAAGCAAATCTATAAGTATGCCCTCCCTTTTTCAAAGGGGGCAGGGGGCATATATTTCTTTTTCACAACTAATGCAACATAAATGATATGAAAAAGCTAAACCCTTTACTTCATATAGATTCATTTTGACACATAGGCAAACAGAACAGACCCTGATCAGACAGCTCCTATAGGAGCTGTCTGATCAGGGTCATACAATATTTTTATCGTGCAAAGAAAAATCCATTATTTCAAAAATCATTTAAATATCAATTAATCAGGTCATATATCTGTAACAGAATATTCATGAGGTAAAGGGTTTTAATCATTAAAATAAAAATGTTATTACTCATCAAGCTTTTTGATTTCCCTCTCAATTTCTCGTTCTTCTTGTCTTGACACGACACTTTTCTTCCCTGTGCTGTGTCGACTGAAGGGATTCCTGGATAATAAATATAAAATATTTCATACAATGACAAAACTACAACTTTAATGTAGCATTCAATAAAAAAAAACTGGACTGAAACACAATGTAAAATCCCTCTGGAAAGTAAAAGTTCCAAGGGTGTAAAATTATCACACGCCCTGCCTAGCCCTTCCAAAATTTGGGATTATTTGAGAAAATTACAAAGAAATAATCAGATTTTTCACTCACTTTGGACTAATTTTTATTGGGCAAGGCGAGCAGACAAGACTTAGTGGCATTTTACACCCATGATAAAACAGAATATAACATAGATATGACCAATGTTTATTACAAATGTTTTGGTGATACTCACTACTAATCTCATTAGAATCAGATTCAGTATATTTGCTCATATTTTGCTAACTGGGGAGTGCAAATTAGGATATGATTTTAATGAGATTGACTCACTGCTAATCATAATTTGTATTTTCATACAGTGCATATATAACATGCAGGTTTTTAAACTGATCAACAACAGCTGGTGTAAGTTTTTAATGTATGTTACGATAGTACATCTATGAAGACCTCTTCTTTTATCATTCCTAGCCTAAAAAAAAAACATTCCCCACATATTTTTGAGTGGTTTATTGGAAGACAATGGATATGGAACTCTTTCCTCCACATGACTCATTTTAGTATTCCTTTAAAAGACATTATTGCAGCACCTTATTTTCTGCTCTGTCAGATTTCTTTATCATCCTCCATTTCGGTGAAATCTATATACAATTCAGATGCTAATTTAAGACTGATATTGTACATATAATATTACGCAAGCATTCCATCGTTTGGGAAATATAGGTATTAAAGCTTTTATCTGCTTTTAAAGAACTGAGAAATCACTGGGTAAGGATGGTGAGTGAGGGTAGGGCATAGTTTTGCTAATTATAGTGATTGTGTCATGAAGGTGTCAGAAATACACTAATTTAAGATCCTATGCAGAATAGTCAACTTTAACTGTGGAGTGGCAACTTATTTTGGGAGAACAATGGCCGATACACAAAACCAGGAAGGAAATGTGAAGAAGATGTATATTGACTACAATATGGAGGTAAATGTGTAAGTAAACTTGCCTGAACAAAGTCCTGAAAATTTTGAAAACAAATTAAGAGCACATACAACAAGAGACTTCTACCCAAGAACTATTAATCAGTGGAAATTGCTGCCTGCGGCTGCTCACTTAGCCAGTGCGTTGATGCCTTTAAGACTGTTGTCACGGTGCCCGTCATTATGTCCATCACTCCTTAAATTTCCAATCTCTGTACATAATTTCAACATTTCACTGAGCTATCATGTGCCTACGTATAAATATACACACATTGTTTATTATATACTTATCCAGCGCCTTCGCATGAACCTCAATAGCAAGGGAGCGAAGAATCAATAAAGAAGAAGTAGTAAGACAGTGCTCTAGACTTTACTTTGATACATTCGTACCTTGATCCTAAGGTCATCATCTTAGCAAAACAGCTATCTTGACCTCTCTTGTGAAGTAATCTTCATTATATCTGTTCTCTTATGAACTATTTTATTCAATGTCTCTGTGTACGCACAATTAAGAACAGCTTGGTTTAAATTTCTTTTTGTTCCAATTTTCAAAGTTCAGCAATGATTTAAAATGGTTCACAGACTTGGCAGGAATAGCATTCTCATTCAGATTAATATGGAATTTTATTGTTCTTTGGCTGAAGAAATTAGTTACATTTAGCTTGCACTTTTTAGATTTAAACTGCAGGTAATGGCCTCTTAATTCATCAGAACTCAAGACAAAAAGATTGTCCCACTTCAGGTCATCTAAATTGTGTATTGCCTTGTATATATGGATCATATCAGAGCTGCCCGTCTATATTCCAAGGTGACTTATCCCAACCTCGTAGCCTCTGTTTGTAAGATAAATGGGATAAACCTGGTACAAGTCTGGTTGCCCTCCTTTGAAGGTTTTCAAATTTCTTGAGACCATAAGATCTGAGCTGGGTCCAGTAGACTGTAAACTTCTTTTATCTAATATAAATGTAAATACATGTAAGACTTTGGTGGCTATCAAGTTTGTTATTGGAAATGTAGGCAAGTACATGCCTGTGAAGAAGACCAGAAATGATATGAACAACTCACCATTATGGATGGACAAGATGGCAAGATTAGCAATAATCAAAAAAGAAAATGTTTGAAATATTGAGGCCTCTCAATCCAAAACTGTTGTCTTGATCATAGTTCAGATTATAGCACACTATTGCATGGCCATTTTTACCTAGGGGTGAGCTAAACAGTAAACAGTGTTACTAATAACAATTTCTTCCTCCTTGGTAAAAGGTCTAAACAACTTAGCATATGCCCCTCTCTGAATCGGGTATTCTCTTTTACATGTTGAATAAGGAAGTTATCTAGAATAGACTCGTAAAAAACTCTAACCATCTGCATTTTTGAGAAATGCCTTTCTGAATTAGCCCAATTAATGTCCTTATAGTTGAAATCCCCCATAAGTGCATAGTGTGAATTCTTTATCCTACATGATTTGCTAATAATTTTATCATTTTTTTTTTTAATGTTTTCATGTGTAGAAGTTGGACTCCAGTAAATCATCCCTAGCAGTAGAACATTGTTGCCTCTCAGTTGTATTTCGCACCAAACACTCTCATTAAAGTTAATATTATCAAGTGAAGTGACTCTTGTGGACTTTAAAAATTTACGGGTAAGTATCATAACACCTCTCTCACCATCTGTTGTTGGGCATAAACATCATATCCTCTCAATTTCAGGTTGTTTATACTCCACTTATCATTAGATCATCAGAAGTCTTTGAAAGTGTTTCACATAACCATAAAATGTGTGGGTTTTTTTCTGTCTCAAGAAAGGTTTCTAGCTCAGCAATTTTATTTGATTAAGTGTCAACATTTGTAAAACATAACTTTAAGATTTCCTGTTTGGAAACAACACCTGTACCATCAGATGAGTCGCAGGATAACTCTGACTGAGAACTTAAAACCTCAAGAGGACTTTTATTATCTGTACCTTTAGCAGAGTCTGCGGATAAATTAGAATGAAACTAGAAACATTAGCAGAACTGTAGACTAACTCAACTGGATGAAATGATAACATATTTACAGTTTCACTTTGGGTATCATTACCATCTATTCTTCCCCCATTGCCCCCATTAAAAGTGGAGGGATAGAGCCAGGTGTTGGTACACCTACAGTACTTCTGGGCACTTCAACAATTCTGTCTATCCACCACTTTTTTGTTTAACCAAATTAAGTTGCATTCAAAACTTTACCTAACATTTAAGTTAAAAAGAGACCATAATGTAAAATCAATTCAGTCAAGAGCAAGGGCTTAGGTTAACAGACTGACACCCTGAGCACTAGCCTGCTAAATAGATAGCCCAAAAGAAAAGTTGTTGGAACTAGGAAGCAGGCTTTACTGCAAGCCTCAGAGTTAATTTCCATATCTTCTTCTTCGTTTTTACTTCGCTCACTCACAGCTGAAGTTCTTGCATATGGAATATATCGGAAAAAATATATTTACGATTCATTGAAATAAGAACAGACTATTTTACCAACTCATCCTTTCTAGATTGAGGTTTCATTCCCAGCTTCATCCATTTTCTTATGGTCTATCTCATTAAAATAAAACAGTAACTTTCAACTATGTTCTTAGAATTCTGCAACTGATTTCATTTTTCAAACGATTGCGAGTTTCTTCAGCACGCATGAAGATAAAGAATACGAAATAATATCGTGAAAAAAAAAAGAAAAATCGCACGATGAATGTCAGAATCGTTCAAACTTTGGGAATGTTCGATTGTTATTTATTGGCTTGATGTTGTTGTTGTCCTGCTGCCTATAATCTCGGTGTGCAGGTAAATTTCTCCTCTGGCTTTGTTTGCAATTAAAATTCATACAGACAAATCAAGTTGTTATATATTCGGCTTTCTTGGATTTGATCGCGAAATTGTTGAACCATGGGTTGTCCAAGAGAGAGTGAAAACGACATTCAGCATCCTATAGGAACAATTGACGACATTTTAGGTATGATGTATATAATTATATAGGTGTTTTTGTTTACGTATATGTACTTAACTAATTAATTAACACAATAAATCTTACAGGTCATTGTTCCTAGACTGTGTATATGATAAATGAATTAGTCTCTATTCAAAAGCTTGGGCTATTAGGGTCTGACTATAGGGGAGCGAGTCAAAACGTACCCAAACCAAAACGTACCCACTTTTTAAGGTCAAAACGTACCCAATTTTAAGGTCAAAGTGTACCCAAGTTTTTTCATTTTTTATCATTTGACTATTGATATTTTAATTCATATAATATCTTTAGTCAAGTTATGATTAATGATTTTGTTTGAAAATCTTTCTTTTTACATGAACACATTTTTTTTTAAATTCTTTTGTTGATGTTTGCTTATTTATGATATATCAAAATATTTATATCAATATTTCAAAATAATCTATTATTGACCTTTTTTTTCTAATAAAATATTTTTTTTATAATTACAATTAACCCTTTCCCTCATATAGACTCATTCTGACACACTCAATAGGTACCACATAAAGCCTGATCTGCAGAAAACCACAGTTAAACTTTACCACATTTAATTACAAAATCCTCATTTCCAGACCACTGAAGAGCAGCGAACCAAAAGTTTTCTTATTACTTTTTAGGTTTTCATGGTTTCCTCTATGAGGGAAAGGGTTAAATACATGATTACCGGTACCATTGATCTCTACAATTGTGTGTTTCAGCTTCTTATCTTAATTGAATTGTAAACACTTTTAACTGAATCAGATTACACCAATCAAGTAAAACATGTTCACCTGTGGCATTTTATTAAGGCTGATAGAATAAATAATTTAAAGGTGTGAAAGATGGTAACTTTAATTGCGAGGTAATTATGCTGTTCACGCTACATTGAATTCTTGTTTTCCCAGCTTCTAGTTCTGGTAAATATATTTTGAATGAATGAAATATTTTTCTTATTTGATGTGTTTATCATTTAAACATATGTAATGACATACTTTTGATGGCATTCATGAAATAATATATAAAAAACATAAATTTAACTTTGAAAATTACATTTAAACATATAAATTGTACTTTAAAACACATTTCAGACATAAACATAATTTAACTTGGGCACGTTTTGACCAATTAGGTGGGTACATTTTGACCAACAGGTGGGTACGTTTTGACTTCATTTGGGTATATTTTGACTCCATTTGGGTACGTTTTGACTTGGGTACGTTTTGGTAGTGGGTACGTTTTGACTGTAACTCTGACTATAGTATCCTCGAGTACACAGTTCTGACGCACCTAAGAAAAAATTGTGGTCTTTTTTAAATTAACATAAACAAAAAATATGTTATATTGTTTTCATGTGGCTGACATCCTTTTTTAAATGAAAAATCACTAGTGTGCATTTCTGTATAATTCAGTGAGGCTGACTTGAGAGTACAATGAAATGATGCATCTTATTGGTTTTTCATTTAATATTGGTTTTTCATTTAATCATTGTAGTATATTGTAAAAAAAAAATGAATTTCGTGTCAGAAATAATGTACAAGGAAATTTTGGTTGCACAGCTTTTTTTTATTTCATTGCTTCACTGAAAAAGGAGGTTTTGGGGATGTGTTGTATAAAATGCTCCAAATAATAGCCCTGCATCAAAAGATTGCCACATTTTTACTCTCTAACCCTAAACGGGATGTTGACAAACAAAACTTGTACAAATGACGTCACACGGAATCCATTTTATAAAAAAACAAGGTCAAAACAAAAAACTTAAAAGGCATCAGAATAGTGATGCATCAGAATAGAGTACCGTACAATATGAATAGACCCTGAACACATATAATTATGGCCCAAGAAGTGCACTCTGTATATAGGTGTCCATTAGTAACATGTTTTTTGTAGCCAGTGGTTGCTCCTCCTATTCTTTGATTAATTACTCCTGGTTATCTTTGGTAACCAAAGGTTACTTCTCTGAATGGATTTATAATACATAATACTTATGCTTGAATTTGAAATGTGCAATTATATGTATACTATAGATCTATTTGGAAAAAAACAAAAAAATTTGAACAATACTCGTCTATTTTAGAAAGATTACGCTATAGATATGTACATTTTTTAATTAAAAAAAAGTGTAGTAGTATTGTATAAGATTAATTGAAAGAAAATAGAGTTTATAATCCTTATTGGATTACACGCTTATTTAAGAAGAAAAATCTGTGTAGGAGTGCACTTTTGGAACAAGTTTGATAGGCCTGCCCTTTGGATTCATGTGTTTTCTTATCTTGTTGAAGTTAGTATCATAAAAAGTGTCAGGACTTCAATAAAGAAAAAAATGTTTGATGTTCCTGTACATTTGTTTACCATGTGATTTAAAATGCTTACTATTATCCTTAACAATCAAAAACTAATTGTGAAAGCCAATTTATGGACATAAGCAGCAATTGATAAGATGTGCATCAGCATCACAGCTACCTTTTGTATGTGGCAAGACTTGCCCTGTCATATATTCAAATGATGCATAGAACAGTTCAACATATCAACAGAATCAATGCTATATGAAAGGGTTTCCATTAAGGTTCTGAAAACTGGAGTCCTAGACAAAGATTTGACAAAAAGTCAGAGTTATCTCTCTATATATAGGGGCAGTTCCAGAAAACCTTGTATGACCCTCTGGTGTATGCAACTGCATTGAGTATGAATCTGATTTTGAACTGAATTTAATACATTGTAGATCGCAATACTGGGTTTTACACAATGGTTCAGTTTCATGGATTGCTTGACAATGAACCTGATAAGTTGTCATGTATACACATGTAAGACTGTAAGTGTAAATGCTACAGACTGTTCAGTAAAATTATTCAGAATACACATGTAAAAAAGAGTTTTAAAAGCAAACTTTGTGTATATGATTTGAACTCAGGTAGCTTATAGCACAAGTCTGTATAAGGTTTGTTTGTTCTGTTGTAGGTGTGGCTGTAACACCAGCTGTATCACCATGGAGATGGAGGCAGGCTGCCTGCTGGGGCTGCCAATAGAGGTGTGGAAATGCTGAGTGTGGTTGGCCTGGCTGACAAGTGTGCCCCCACCTCAGCCCCCCACACCAGCGATGATGTGAGTCAGATCCTACTTGGACCTGCACTGCAGATGATGGCTCCACCAACGCTAGCTGCATCACATCAAGCATGGACTTCGAGTTCACCAACACCGACCTCAGCGGGCCTGACTTCACCCTGGAACACACTTCCATGTTTGATATTTCTGAGTCAGTCATTGATGAGAAGGTTGAGCTGTTCAGAGACTCTGGCATATTTGATGAGAGCATTATCAAACGCAATAGTGACCAGGCTGAGGCCAATTCTAAGAAGCTAAATCTGTACAAAGACCTTGGTCTGAAGTTGCAAATCATTCCACTGAACAATCTACAGTTAATTTCTACAGTTGAGACAAGTGAAGGCCTGCACATACTGGCTGTCCCTGCCGACACAAAATTCTGTGAGACTTCTCTGACCGCAAACCTCATCAACAGTTTCATGAGGCCACCGGTCAGTCTGGACGCTGCTGGACATGCTGACCGGGACAGTGGCGAGGAGGACTTGTCACGGAAGATAACCATCACCAATCTTTCCCAACCTGGCCCTAGTTCCATGATGTCTGCGCTTTCACTGTCATCGTTAGCTAGCCATGCATTGCCCTTCAAGAATGTGTTGATAGGTGAAAATAGTGATTTGGATCAGTTTGAAGAAATAAATGAAATGCCAAAAGATGAAGCTATCAATGAAAAGGAGTTTTTATCTGTGAATTCAACCAGCAATTTAATACATCAAGAATCTACAGATCAGAAACAAATGCCACCTATAAATTTTCTTCAGAAGACTCATGAGCAGTTTGACTATCAGAGTGACTACTTAGTTCAAACGCAGGTCAACTCAAAAAGAAATACCACTACTCCATGTTCTCATTCCGATTCTGTCTTTGAAGATAGAACTGCATATCACAAAGAAAAATTAGGAGCACAGGAACATATTCTTAGAGCAAAGAAATTTGATGGAAGGAAAATTGCAGACGACAGAAAAATCATCATTGATATTGGTGGCCTAGAATCAAAAAGGGCCACCAACATGATTTCCTTGCTAGATAATCCCTTGACAAACAAACTCATGAAAATGAAAACAAAAAAGCAACTGGTAAATTTTCAAGCCAATGAGAAGATGAGTAGCATGAAGGTCATATTCAAAATCAAAAGCAAGAGAAAACCAAATCTTAAATCAAATATTTGTGCTTTTAATTGTAATGAGAAGATTGAAGATTCAGCTGAAATGTTGCCTATGTGTAAGGATATGGTGAAGTCAGTCCCAACAGAGAGTGAAGGAAAACCATCAGTTGCTATGGAAACCATAAATTCTTTAAATTCTGAACATAATGCTGAAATAGAATCTCAGTTTAAGCCCAAGGAATTGAAGAAGAAAAAAGAGCCAGATGCTGTGAAAATGATTTCAGCAAAAAAAGACACATTAGAAAAGGATGCAAAAACAGTGTACACTTGTGATGTATGTAAGGTTAACTTTTCTAGGAAAGGCAATTACAAAAATCATTTAAAAGTTCACAGAGATATTGCAAATAAAGCAGAAATGAAAGATTTTGGACAGAAGTTAAACAGCAAAAGTTTCAAACCAAGTACAGACTTACCTTTGGAGAGCTCCGCCCCAGTGTCCACATCAGATAGTCAGGCACCAGAGCTGAGTGAATCAATCAACATTGGAACCAGTCCAAATATACATTCTAAAGAAACACTGCTTCAGCTGGATTACAGTGATACTGCAATGGACATCTGCCCTGCTGAACCGGAAACCAGGCAGTCTTCCACACCTGTGTTGGTCTCATCTGAAACGGCAACCAGTTCTGGCAACCATGACAATATCCTTACTATAAAGACAGAGACACCACGCTTGACATGTAAGATCTGCCAGATGAAGTTTTCTAGCGAGGGAAATCTGACCAGACATGGCCTGAGTCACACCGTACCCAGCAAGGTATCTCTCTTAAATTAGGTGGATGTCTTTGGCTTAATAATTTAATCTCTCTCTCTCATTTGAAACAGCACCTCAGCTTATGATAGTCAGGATGAAGTTCAGAAGTAGGAGTTATCAAAAAGCTGTAATGCAGTTTCTATTAAGGCTGAAATGATGATAGGGCTGTACAGCAGTCTTTGATCTCACAGTATGGTACTCAGATCATAATCATGGGGCCCTGTGCCATAGTCAGATTTAAACAGAAAATGTCACATTGAAATATTCAAAGAATTATTAGGTCACCTTAAATAATAAATGTAACATAGTTTTTATTTAAAATAAGAAAACGTGCCAAATGTCACATTGAATAAAAAATCTTTCCCATTTGCTGCATTATTTCAAAAGTTAAGTATATACTAAGTACATATCAGTAAAGATCGTTGAAGTGGGCAAGTTGAAAGAATTAACGTATATGATTGGTCCATAATCCACAGCATTGCCAATGACATGGATTTTCCTGACTTTCATTATTTCTAAAATGTTATTTAAGTTTAGAAAGAAGAGGCTGCAAACGAAAGAGCCCTGATATATGTAAGGTTAGAATTATTGATGCTCCTACATTCTACAGGTTGAAGTTTTTCATCATCAAATTCTTTGTCAAACTAAAAGTTGTAACTAAACAGTGCTCAAATATTTAATATAGAAAATTGTAAATTTATTATACCTGGTTTGAGATTGCCAAAAGTCAAAATAAAGTGTTGATTTGATGTGTTACCATTTCATTACATGTAAAACCATTTCAAGAAGTATTGAAAAATGATAAAAGTGTTGTGCGGGTTTTAATGATAAATCACATTTAGGGATAGCTCCAGTTAATTGATGGAAATCTCCATGTTTCAGGAAGCATCTCGTTTCAAGTGTGAGCACTGTGAGCGAACATTCCTGCAGCGCTGTGACTGGCAGAGACACATGCACACGCACACCGGACAGTTCCCTCATATGTGTAGCATATGCCACAAGGGTAGGTGGTCAACTGTGAACGCTTGTCATCTACAATTAGTAGTACCCTCCCTTGACTAAAGTCATTTCAGCTTGTGGCATTTATAAAGCTCCCTTCAGGAATTCATTATGGTTCTTGATGTAGGAGGAAACATTGGTATCCAAAAAAAGTCATGTGTCTAGAGGAATGACCAGTACTTATTCAAATAAATCAGACCTGGGATAGAATCCTGGTTACATTGGTGAAAACCTGATGCGTTAACCCTTTATTTCTTGAATATTCATGTACAAAATTTTAACTTTATGAATATTAAATAACTTAATTTTAGATTGAACTATAAATAAACTGAAAGGATTTTTTCTATTAAATGCAGCCTGTTTCCATGCAGCCTGTGTGGAATCTGGGCTACAATATTGTATGAGCAATCAGAGGAGACAGTCACAGAAGGCTTTTGAAAGGAACAGTCTGATCTGGGTCTCACCTGTTTGCCGATGTGTCAAAATGTGTCTGAGATAAAGGGTTAAACTACTCATACATTTGACCTTAATTTGTGGTATGGTAATAACTTATTCTTCTAGAAACTTAGAAAGAATAAAATATTTGGTTGTTTCAGACCTACCTGTACTTTTTTAAAAGGTTTGAACAACATTGTATTTTTAGCTCACCTGAGCACAACGTGCTCATGGTGAGCTTTTGTGATCGCCTTTTGTCCGTCGTCCGTCGTCCGTGCGTGCGTGTGTCCGTCCGTCCGTCGTCAACAATTTACTTTAAACATCTCCTCATGAACCGCTGAAGGGATTTTGACCAAACTTCACAGGAATCATCCTTATGATGCCCTCTATCAAAGTTGTACAAATTATTCAGATTGGTTAAAAAAGTAGGTCACAGGAGCTAAAAATAGATTTTAAAAATGCAAACTTTGAAAATCTTCTTCTGCAAAACTGCAAGGCCTAGAGCTTAGATATTTGGTATGTAGCATCATCTTATGGGCCATTACCAAGATTGTACAAATCATAGCCCTACGGTGATAATGCCCCCGCACCAGGGGTCACTTGTTTTACATAGAGTTATATAGGAAAATCTTTAAAAATCTTCTTCTATGAATCCATTAGGCCTAGAGCTTAGATATTTGGTATGTAGCATCATCTAATGGTTCATTACCAAGATTGTTCAAATCATAGCCAACGGTGATAAATGCCCCCGCAATAGGGGTCACTTGTTTTACATAGAGTTATATAGGAAAATCTTAAAAAATCTTCTTCTATGAATCCATAAGGCCTAGAGATTAGATATTTGGTATGTAGCATCATCTAATGGTTCATTACCAAGATTGTTCAAATCATAGCCAAACGGTGATAAATGCCCCCGCAATAGGGGTCACTTGTTTTACATAGAGTTATATAGGAAAATCTTTAAAAATCTTCTTCTGTGAATCCATAAGCCTAGAGATTAGATATTTGGTATGTAGCATCATCTAATGGTTCATTACCAAGATTGTTCAAATCATGACCCTATGGTGATAAATGCCCCCGCACCAGGGGTCACTTGTTTAACATAGAGTTATATAGGAAAATCTTTAAAAAAATCTTATACTATGAATCCATAAGGCCTGGTTCATTATCAAGATTTTCAAAATGGTGGCCCTTTGGAGATAAATGACCCCGCACTAAGTCTTCTCCTCTGAAACCATAAGGCCCAGTGCTTATATATTTGGTGTGTAGTATTGTCAGGGCTAAAATGTTTAAGATTGAGTTATATCAGAATTCTTGTCTGTTTAAAAACCTTGTAATCAGTTGTAGCAATGGTACTCAGGTGAGCGTTTCAGGGCCATCATGGCCCTCTTGTTTTTGTAAGTATCTTTTATTTTTTAAGTACACACACACACACACACACACAATTTGTTTTCCAAATACTCACATTTACATATATATCAATGATTATGAAATCATTACAAGTTAAAAAAAAAAAAAAGTAAATAAACAAACAAAAAGGAAAAAAAATGAACAATTCCTTCAACTATCTAAATAAAAGAGTTATATCCCTTGGATCATGTATTTCAAAATCTTTCATAGTACTCAGAATTTTATTTAACAAGAACTATTCCAATCAAAAGAATTTTATTTTTTTTTTTTAAAAAAGGACATTATTCTTTGAAAATTCAATTAGAGCTATATATGTAACAAAACACAGAAATCTAGATGTAAGTTGGAAGTCCTATGTAATAATCACTGTCTTGGATATATATATATAAAAGAAACAGATTTTAAGTATAGGTTGCATATCCATTATAAACAAAAATAGATAATTAAGAAAACGGGCAGAAAAAAAAACTTTCCTTCAAGTAGTCAAGCTGGAAAATTAAATAAAATAACTGAATAAATTACATTCACATAAACATGAAAAGCATTTGATAAAATGAATGTATTTCTTTCAGTATTTTGTATATTGACTTTAAAT
>CM037784.1:63838057-63888057 GCA_021229015.1 Solen grandis
AGCGCGCGCTGCATCCTGTGCTTTGTTGCGAATTTACACACAGTTTGTTTCGTTCTTTTTGTAAAAAGAAAAAGATGCGAATCGTGTTAAAATGTAAACTAATCAATCTCTCTATCTTGTCTACGTAATGTTATACATTTTCTTATCATTCCTAATATGTGTCGATATGCTTTCCATCGAATGACCATATCTCCGCGTCTCCCAAACCCTTACCCCAACCGAAGAAGAGGTAATAGTTCGTCCTTGACCTTTCCGTGCCAAACACCTGTACCACCTGGGTGTAGAGGTGCAGTCCCTCCACCAACATCCAGGTGAACACTGCCGTGAAGAAGTAGTGAATAATGATGGCCGTCACCTGACACACCGTCTTGAAAAATAAATAACAATAACTTCAAACCAGTGGACAGGCAAACATATTCAGTAGCACGCCATCATCGGATCCCACGCTCGTATAATACGTTTTGCTTCTAAATCGAGCGTGGGTTATTTAACTAGCGAAACTTCTATCTCATGAATTATGAATAGATCCATGATGGAGACAGTATGAGTCAACTGACTAATGAAAAGGTACTTTACATATAATTGTTCGGATTTTAAAAATCAGCTTTTGCTGTTGTTGTTACGTAGTTCAATGAAGAGTATTCAAAATCATTATCCAGCATGAATCTGTATATATACTTAGTAGTTTTCATAAAAAAAACAAAGATTTGCCAGTTGAAAATCCCACGGTATATACGGTAGTGAATTTGAAGAACTTGAGAACTCGAACAACATGTTTAGATATACCAGCGGCTTGCTTAATTATGGACTGCAAAAGTTCCCCTTTAATAGCAAAATTTTAAAAAAATTGATCACAACCAATTTAAAAAAAAAATTTTAAATAATAATTGTTGGTTTGCAAAGATTGTCTTATAAATATATACATCGTTGTGTTGCAAATGTTTTCATAAAATATATACAGTGTTGGTTTGCAAAGATTGTCTTATAAATATATACATCGTTGAGTTGCGAGTGTTGTCATATAAATATATACAATGTTGGATTGCAAAGGTCGGCATATAAAAGAAGACATTGTTTAGTAGAAATGTTTGTCATAGAATACACACACTGTTGAATTATAAAAGTTACAATGGATGTTACATAAATGTATACAATATTGTTGATTCACAATGTCTGTTACATATATGTATAAATCATTTAGATGCGCTGGTTGTTACATTAATTTATATGTTGTTGATTCACAAACTCCTTATCATCAATAGAGGATAGGCAAATCGTGATGGTAACACGGTTCATACAAATAACGATACGTTCATAAAATATGAGATGTGTGGTAAAACATGGTCATACTTATGACTGATGTCTTAAAATAAACTCTCTGTCCAATTTGGAAACATGGTGAGCAGATGTTAAGGCAGAGAGATCCTAATGAGGTTTACCGCGATCGGCCGATGTCGACATTTTCCGTTTTCCGACTATTGCCGATGTTGCAATGTTCGACAACGCACGGAATCGACTATCATATTTTAGATATTCCTAATTTTTTAATTATGTTATAAAATAGCTTAGTTTGGACATACAAGTGTATTATATTTAAACTGTTAATTCATGAAAGCCACATTTAAAAAAAAAAATATGAAGAATCATTTGCGGGAATGTCCTTCCGGTGACGACATTGTTGTGATTTCCATGGCCGTGTTTTAGCATTCACGTCAGGAAATATGAAGGCCAGGGATAAATGCGGCCGTTATTTAAAGCCAAAGAAGGAAAGGTTATTGCATGGTTATGTAAAATATGATCACAATTATTCTCATACGCTATTGTGTGACCGAGAGGACTGTAAAGTGGAAAAGTGTCCTAACATTGAACACCGTAGTCGTGGAAATGGAAGTGGGTGGAGAAAGGGAAGACGATTAGTGGAGTTTGGCGTTTTGTTAAAAAATTTACAGTATTGTGAACACTGTAAAATGGGGCCAGTGCCATTAACATTATATAATGTAGTTGGGGAATTACAGAAGGGGTTAGGAGGTTGTATGTCATGTGCCAAAACCCCGACTGTAATGAAGTCAACCGTGTGACTTATGACACCAGGGTGATCACAATACCTCGACTTTTTTTTCTCCGAAAAACAGACGAGCTAATAATGCATAAAAGTATACATTTTGATTGTATAATTCATCAATCTTGGCATTTCAAATTGCAATATAATATTTAGTATTTGTCGGTATTATTTACTCATGAACTTTATGAATTATGTCGAGATGAACAACAGATTGGCCTTTGACCTTTCAATTGACATTGCTCCAATTTCTTTACTTGTTATCTATACTTAATACAATCATTTTGCATATTAAGAGTTATAGTGCTATTAATTTTACTGGTGCTAGTGTGTCTTATATTTCCTTTGCTCATTTCTACAATTGTTGGCGGCCATGATTGGAAAGGGGGTCATTACATAAAACATGACATTTCTTGAGTTAGGTGTGGTAAACCTTCCTAATTTTTGGTTAGGATGTGACACAGTGATTGTGTTTAATTATTGTAATAACAATTTCCATAAACTTGAATTAGAAATATAAAAAATGTTGAACCAAATGTGATTTATTGTTTATCGACAAGCAGAAAAAACATGCATAATTCTTAAACCATGTATGGAATATATGAACAAAAAAAATTATTAGACCAGAAAAAAGCTTAAATCAATGTTTTATTCTACAAATTAATGTTTTTGAAACACATTTATAGTGTTTGATGTCAAAAACATGATTTTTTTTATGTTAGAACATGTATAGGGTCTGAAGTCTCAGACGCTCTGACAGGGCGAGAGGGTCACTTTTAAAAACCGGGATTATTTTCCTTTTCAGATGGTAAAAAGTCTTTAAATTTATCAAAAAAGTCAGAAATGTAATAAAAATTACAAACACAACAGAAACATTGAGTTTTGCAAAAGTGTCCATTAGGATCCCACTTCCTTAAGTAAGGGTTGGGATTAGCATGAATGGTCTTCATGTAGCCTCTTTACGTATCAATGTTATGTAATAACTTTTAGAGAAGGCGTGTGTCTATCGTTAGATATTTTTAAAGATTAGATTCATACTGAACTTTCTGAGTTCTGTCTGAATACTGGCTTCGCAAACAAATAGTGAGATAGTATATCAGAGGGAAAATGCCTATGATATATGGCATCAAGGGAATTTCCATCAAGACTGCATTTAACATGTTAATGTTGGTAAAATGCTGGCAGAGATAGACAGACATTAATGTTCAGATTGCAGGTAGCCTGTTGACACTTGCCCGGCCCGGAAATGTCGCATTAGGTATATCTTAACATGGTCGTCACTCAGAAACACCATTTTACTGGTGCTAGGCATTTTCGTGCACTGTGCAGCACCATACATATGCCTACGGTCATTGTTCAACTATAAACCGCATTTAGATAACGATTAGTTTACATGTAGATTTATTGCAATAATAGTCCCTTAGCTTCATATTTTGTCATTCTTTCTCTGATTAAATCAAACCTGTACTCAAGCTGATAATATGTTGTTTATCTGAAAATGCCTTGTTTGTTTGGTTGCTTGGGACTATGGTTTCACGGAATGCACTTCTGTCATTTTCGGAGTTTTGTCTATGGGAAACTGATATAATCTGATTTCATTGCGATATGGCGCCTCCGATAGGTGGCAAGAAACAACCAATCACATTATCCTGACACAGGGCACTATATTTATATGCAGGTGTCAAGCAAAGGAGATATACTAGCACCGTTTTAACGACATTCGTATGTCACGGCCAGGGAATAGGAAAATGTCTTAAAACGGAAGAGCAATATTAAGGTTAAATCATACCAATTCTTTATTGGTTCTGACTTAAAATACTTAACTGAAACCTGGATTAGATTCCTATATCATCATGTTTTTATGCTTTCTGTGTTGTGATGCATTGTTTCTGGCAGAGTATGCAGATTGAAATTTATTTGAATGATGGTAAATGCCCAATGGTTGAACAATATCAGTGTATGTTAAGCATACTAGGGCACATGTCAATGTGCTGGTAACGTTACCATTCATGGATCCAGCATTTTCTAAGCCATGGTAATGCAATGTTTAAACCTCAAGATCTTTTTTTTTTTTTCTAATATACAAGAACCTTGCGAACTTGAATATCTCTCCTCCGGACGTCGGATGTATTAAGGAGAACTCTGTTTTACTAAATTCTAAGGTGGTTAGGGGTCCAGCTGGATTATATCCCCACCCTACCAGCTCCTCTAGGTTTCCGTTTGGTGTTTATACAAAATAACAAATATGAATGAATGTTGATATAGTGTACTTTGTGGAGAGTTGCTTTGATGCCAGCAAGAAAGGCAATCTGGGAACACAGGATGGCCATGCACAGGTTCTTGTGAACATTCACACGTTCGGAATTCAGGGATCTGGAAAATAGTCAACAATAGGTACTCCTTTATGGGGGCTGAATGTTGATATTTTGCCTAGCTCGCTAACATTGCGGAAAGTCGAAATACAACAAAATAATAAATGTTTAGCGACCCGAAAAAACGAAATTTGCAATTTATTTGTCGTATTCCGAGCAGCACGAGTCTTTGTGGCGAGAGCGAAATACTGATCTTTGTGGTGTGCCAGTCGAAAAAAAAATGAAATAATGTTTAAATATTCGCCTCGCTATTGAGCAATACGAAATATTTGACCTTTATAAATGTCGTGTATTCGTTTGATTATACTGTAAAGCAGGAGCTTTCGATATGTGAGAAAAACTTACTCACGAAAAGCTTGCTTTATTTTTTGCATATTTTTTATCTTTTGACATATTTACGGATGATGACGCAAACTTAGATCAAATGAATAAATTAACGATTTTCATTGGCAGAAAATGGCCTTTAGTTACAGTTTCTTTGACAAATAAATAAACTGCATTCCCATCATAATTATAGCGACGTCCTCCTGACTACATCTGTTAGATCCTGAGTACACATGAACTATTAAAAAATCTGAGTGACTAGACTGGGACTCGAACCCACATCGGTGAGATGTTAAGTGACTGTAAGTCAGTGACCATAACCCTTTGACCAACGAGTTTCATCATCCCCTTCCCCGAGGAAAAAGCAAACAAGAGCTGTAGGAACGACACATTTGGCCCCTTTATGTGCGGTCAGAAAAATGAACAATGAAAATTGGAGCCAGATTTAAACCGGTTAAATACTGTTCCTTAATAATCTTTGATTAATGATTGACCTTTGACCAAGTGACCACAACATCGACAGGAGTCATCTACCTATCATGAACAAAATTGAGGAGTGAGGGCTAAAGTATCACCATAAAACTTATCATTTAGATATGGATCAGAAACGTTTTCACAATGTAACATTGACCTTTAACCCTGTGACCAATAGGGGTAACCTACTAGTCCATTTTAGTTTTAGTGCGACCCTGACCTTTGACCTTGTAATCACAAAATCAATAAGTGTCAATTACTATTCATGATCAAATACTCAGTCAAAATTCTCAACGATCGGAAAAGTAGTGGTCTACCAACAGACCGACCGATTGACATTTGCACAATAATATTCCAATGGGAAAATTTACTTCGTCGCTAGGTTTTCTGGTGAAAAATCTACCTCCAAGTTCCCAATGTACCATGCAAAGAAAATGTAAGCGGAAGACAAAATCATTCTGAAAGTTTCGGGGAGCGGGCTGTTTGACATGTTGAAATATTCATGCCAATAGACACGCCAGTAACCGTGTATTCCAGATCAGTGTCTTCAAAGTTCCCGAGTCCATTACCGATCTATAAAACTAACTTTCCTTATCTGAAACCCAATACAAAGTATCAACGTCCTAACAAATTGTGTGCGCTTTGTGTGTATGCTTGGCTGTATAAAAGAGGGGTGATGGAACACTGGGCCTACACTCTTCCAACGGCCCGCGAAAGCCAAATATTCCTGTTGGTAATCGTATACCCAGGAGATCCATACAGAGCTTAATGGTGCGGTCTCTCTCGATCGGAGGACAGAGAAACGATCCGTATTCGGAAAGCATTTTAAATATAGAAAAACTTTCCCCCAAAAAAGAAAAAAAAATCATCCAACTGTTTTTATTATTTTAGAGTCTGCTACCGCCGCGAAATTATTTCAGTTATATAAAGACATAAAATAAAATAAACCTTACCCTAACTCAAACCCTACAGTGTTGTATGTCAACGACTTTTGCCACTACGTCATGGAATCCCAATTAATTTTGTCAGGGAGTATTTCACACAAATTCATTATAAACTACATGTACAAAAGACTATCCTTAAAGATATATAATCTGATGTATAAGAAATTGGTCGAAGTATTTAAGGAAAAGAATGTATTTTTCGATATTCACAAGATTAGGAAAAATCCGGCGGCGGCTAAGAACAGAAATCTCTTTACCTTACGCACGTGAAAACGGTCAGCGCTATGAACACGGTAACCATGGAGACACCACATCCGATACACGTGATAACGTTCAGCGCCACCTCATGTCCCTGGGGTACCTGCAAAAGAATTGACACATATGTAACTTATAATGATGTAAACAATTTTCAGACTCTCACCAATCTTTTCCGGCGTTATCGGTATATTTAAATCAAAGAGCTGAAGGCACTGAAGTTGTGTGTGTCTCAAATGAAAGAATGCTTGAAGAGCTGCAAATCGATTACTAATAATTAAATTCACTTTGATAAACAAAAGAAATGCGGCATTCCTGTCCTCTCATCGCTATCAGAGCTTTGATTTGTATTCATGCAGTACCTTATCTACAACAGACTGAAGTAATTATGTAAATTTTCTGCACAGGTCAGAGGCTCCGAATTCATTTCGGATAGTAGGTTTCGGTCATCTTTTAGTTTAAGAAATAACCCTTGCCTGAGGTCGATAGATTGATGTGATTATTAGTATGCTACAATGATTTGTTTTGGACTTCACATGGGTTATTGTAACTGCCTAAAATGACCGAACGCTGCACATTTTCAAATTTATTTGCGAGCCACCTCTGCATTGAAACAAACTATATTCGTGCGCTTGGTAAAGTGATCACTTGATAAAAAACAGTAACATCATTCGATTGCAGTTACATCAGCATAGAAAAATTAGTACTATAATGTTTTCATGTAACAGGCGATTTTTGTAGCCTGTAAGTATTTATTTTTGACACAGCATTGATTTTCCAGCATTTTTGCTTTATTTGTTGTAGAGATATATACAATTGTTCGATTATATTTACAATATTGAGAGGGTGTTCGGTTTTAAATCTAGGAGAACCTGGGTTGAAAACGTAGTACTATAGTTGGTGTGACTGACGTCACACACAACTAGAAACTTAATGCGAAGTAAAAGATAGTAGCATTTAGCTCAAAGATATAAACTCTGTCAAATTACGCTACGCTGGAAGGATAACGTTCTGGACAAGTGTGTGGGGACTTATTTCATTTAACGTAGAACTGTTCAAAGCTTTTATAACTAATACTAAGTATCTCAACAGTTCCTGTTGCTTTTTATGTTGCGAATGCAACATATTAGGATCGGTCGTGGGAACCTGAATACCGGATATCCAAATGCAATGCCCTCTAGCGAGCAAGCAATACGTGCACATGTTTGCTTGTACCATGGTTATACAATAGATACATGTGTTTGCATGGCGAGCTCCAATTTAAGGGAGTGACATTTTTTACATATCTTACATGAAGAAATTATAATCTTCTTTGTATGATTTTTATCATTTTATTACAGACTGATGTTCTCACGATAACTCTGCAACAATGCGTAAACGGGAAACAATTATCAATGAAAATTGTGTGACGTAGGCCAGTAGCTTATACCTCTGACATGTTATATTTCCTCAGTCAATCAAATAGGTATTTCAATGAAAAACGAGTGTTCGGCCCTCAAAGTTAAATGATATAATATCTTCAAGATTCATTTGATGTGGAAAATCAATAAAATATTTCCAAATTTCAAGCCAATTGACTTTCTCCTTTACCGTTTCAAGGTTATGCTTAACGCAACGTAAGGACTCTCAGTCCTTTGATTTTTATTTATTTATCATCATGTTTTGGTCGTTGACATACTTCTTGATATTTTTTCAGAATTTGGTATGAACAAGAATCCGTTTGACACGGGTTATGCTTCCCGAACTGCTAGGATAAGTGCAATGTTAAGAATTCTTCACCACTGGTCGTAGTGTTAACTCTTATCTTTTTTTTGAATAAGCTATGTTTATATTTTACACTGAAAAGTTTTACATCGGATAATTGAAAAGTTTTTAGATGGCAGCACTTCCTCTTGAGAAGAAAAGTAAATGTCAAAATAAAGTTCTCTTTTACTTCTTTTGTTCTTCCTACGGAAGTATACCCACAACATATACTTACAATATATACTTCTAACATATACCTACAACATATACCTATAACATATACCTACAATATATACCTACGACATATACATACAATATATAACTAAAACATATACCTAAATATATACCTACAGCATTAACCTTAAATATTTAACTACAACATATACCTATAACATATACCTACAATATATATCTTCAACATATACCTACAATATATACCTACAACATACCTACAATATATACCTATAACAATACCTACATTTAAAGTACATATAACATATACATACAATATATACTGTTACATACAATATATACCTACATAATATATGTACAATATATACCTGCACGTCAAATATATTTATAAACAAATACATACAACATATACATACAACTATATGTATAATATTAAAAGAAAGAAAAATTTTACAGGAAAAAAGTTTAAATTTTACAGTTTAAACTGTAAATTTCACAGATTAATATGTAAATTTTACAAAAAAAAGTGTGAATTTTACAGTTTAACTTGTAAATTTTTAAAGATAAAAGTGTCGAAAATAAATAATAAGTGTCAATGTGGCACACATACGCTTCCGTATCTCCCTGTACACGTTGGACCAACCTCATATGAATTACCAAATTGTGCTTCGTTTGAAAAAAAAATATATGGATTTTCGAGGATTAAACATCCATACTGGAGTAGAAAATCAACAAATTGAAAGGTGACTTTTCTGATTTCAAATAATTTGTGTTAAATATCAACTACTTCTGGAAAAAAAATCGAATAGTTATTAGACGCTATTATATTTCCTCGATAGTTACCCATTCATGTCTTGTCATTTATCCCTTTCCCTCATATAGACTCATTTTGACGCACTCAGTAGGTACCACATAAAGCCCGACCTGCAGAAAACCACAGTTAAACCTTACCAAATTTAATTACAAAATCCTCATTTCCAGACCACTGAGGAGCAGCGAACAGCATAAAACCTGATCAGCCTGCGAGTTACTCGCAGGCTGATCTGGTTTTATGTTGTTCGCATAGGTCTTTTCATGGTGTCCTCTATAAGGGAAAGGGTTAATGCAGTCTCCTTTGGGAATCTTTTGTTGTCGTATGGTCGGGTATGTCACACAACGAACATGATGTTAAAGAAAATGTCCTGAAACTGGTTCAGAACACCAAACAGTCAAACAATTTGACTACATAATGGTGTAAAACATACATATAAAGCCTAATTTGACCAATCTTACCTCATAGGGCTTTACTTTCATCAGCACAGCAAAGCTGGTCGTGTGGTTACATGCACAAGTGACTGTGTATATATCCCTCCGCGTGACGTCACAACCATGGCGGCTCCACAGCCTAAGATGGATTTAAAATTAACTTTTTACGTCGATTGTTTTTTACAGATCGGCATGACAAGTACTTAGAGAATTGAAAGATATGTGAAAGCAAGATAAACTACGTATGAGTTTACATTATATATATGTATAATTAACTGTTTCCATTTTATCCTTACTTGCGCCTCTTTAAGGTGTTGGACCATTATTCATATACATGTTGGAATCCTTTTTGTATTTCCTTAGTATGTAAAGAAATTACACAACGATGAATATACATTACATAGACGATTGATGACGATAATATAAACCACGATCAAAAGTAACAAAAAATGTATATAGAAGTTAATCGTCATTAGTGTATTTTAGATCAACGAGACCGCTTCATTTTGTCAAGATCAATTTCACGAGGACAGTCCAGTTGTACATTTCATCTTTTAGAGCGCGCTCTTCCGGAATTAATTTGTGCACAGTAATTTCTAACGTAGGTTATACACTAAAATATTGTAAAGTATACTATTTCAGTCTGCACTCAAACTGTTAGTTTTGACTCATGATGTGCAACAACACGAATGATAGATTAGTTATGACGTCATCAACGACAAAGACCCTGACCTGCTGGGTATGACGTAATACGCGCAGACTAGCTCCTCACTCGTCGTGTTCCACATACTTCTGTCTATCTGCAGAAGTACAAGAGACACGCTGGTATAACCGTTTATTTATTTAGCTTATTCTTTATACATTCGTCAATCATTTTACATTTCTGCCCAATCGATGTACAACACACCCCGTGTGTTTTTAGAGTATGTAAATAACATATGCAAGAATTATTTACAAACAGCGGGTCTAAATACTGAGAATCAAACCCACATACTAGACATACTATGTACAGGCGCTTAAGTGCAAATGCAAGTATCCACTGACCTGGAATTATAGGCTCTTCTGCTCTAAGTCTATAAACGCTTGCATTTACCATAAATTCCTACGATCACTCAGTGGACCACTGATCACAATTTAATTAACCTTAACATTAATCTTTATGTCGCATAGAGTTCTATCATTCTAACGATTAGCCTAACCTAAAACATGTATCACTCACGAAGTCTTCCTTGCTGTTGTAAACCAATGTAAATTCAATGTCCAGAGATACCCTCGATCCATTTTGATAACCGTTCAAGGTCAGCACAGAACTGACCACAAATGCCTCGCTGGTCTGGCCCCTGAAAATAAACGTGTACCTCCTTGACAAGATTACTATTCGTTCTTCAGTAACCCCTCCCTGGCTGACTTCATAAACGAAACAGTTGAAATAGGGGGAAATGTACTGAGATCAGCTGAGACAACAAGCTGTGCAAAGAAGTGGCTTTCTACAACATTAACGGTAAAATGGTCGACACTGATATCTTCATATTCATGTTATTCGACTCGAGACAGTTCAAAATGTGGCCGGTAAACTCAAAGTTTAAGCAAGCAGAATGTATTCTTTGGATCAGTTCTAACAGATGAGAGTAGGTTTGGCTTTTGCGAAATATGACATAAAAATCGCATTTCGGCATAAGGAAGGGTATGCTTGAGTAAATTATGAAACAAAGAAATAAAAAATTTGTCAACCAAAGACTGAAGTCATTTTGCGCTGATCAACCAAGTTAACATGTCCGCTTTATTTCCTCAACAATATAAAGAATCGATAATCCTTGAATGACAGTTTTGTCCCCTTTCTATTGATCGCTGTATCTTATATATCCGAATGATGTTTACAAAAAATGTTGGAGAGAGGGAAAATTCAAAATGCCACCTCCTGTGTAGCGTGATGTTTTTGTAAAGTCTGACAAATCTTTGTCAAATGACGACAAGGTCGAACTAATTACAGGCGTTTGGGATGCGCATGACTTTCAAGGTCCGACAAAGTAAATATTATACCATATAGTCTATCTACATAAATATGCACATATAATCTATCAATGTTTATCCGAATATGAAAATGAAACAGATTTAAACTTGTAAATATGTACTCGAGAACCCAAGATATTAAAAAAAAATTCAGGGGATGGACCCAACGACAAAAAATATGTGTCTCGTGTATACCACTAAATCAACCATGTCCGTCCCTGGATAGAATTCCACAAACAATTCTTACCGCTTAGTAAAACTTAAATATAAGGTGAATTTCATCTGTCTTGTTTCTCTAAAAAAAAAAACGCAAATATTTCATTTCTTAACAATTATCGTAAGTTGTTAAGGTAATAATTCATTTCGGCTTATTCGTATACTTGAATGTGTGTCTACCTAGTTTAAGATTTTAAGTATAACTTAGCGTTAAGTATTGTTGATGGAATTCGAGCCTGATCTTATTTAGAACAAAGTTCACATTGTATTTAAGTTAAATACTTTATAGATATTATCAGTAAATATTCCTTTCGGAAAAAATAGGGTATGAATAAGTGCTTAGTACGGTTGGTTGAATGGGGCCCCCATTTTTCCCGTACACACCCACATACCGTACCTGTCATGGAGCAGCACGCGGTGTGGGAAGGTTGTGGCCACCGACACAGCAAGGGTGATTAGGCTGCTGCCTGGAAATTAGAAATCAGGTCACACTCTCAGTCTGGGTAAAGGGCAGCGCAACTTAACAAATGGACATACAAGTGAGCAGACCAGATAGAGCGATTGATTAATTTCATAGATGGTTGGTAGTAAAGTAAGGTCGGGGGTAGGAAGCAAATATAGACAGGCTTAAGAATGGACAGAGAAGGATAAAAAAGATAGATAGGCGGATATACAGATATATAGGTACCAGGCATGGTGGCAAACGTGACGTGGTGCAGAACACATCCGCCTGTGTGGGCCTCGAACACAGGACCGGTTCGTAACAAGTCCATCCTGGCGAGTCCTAGCTGCCGGACCTCTGTTGTAATATAAAGTTGATGAAAATATTTTAGATGACGAAATATTTTCTTTTATGTTTTCTTTTTCTTTTTAAAACCCTTTCTTTTAACATTAATTAAGAAACAAGTTCTTACAAATTACCAGTACATTAATCCTTGCATCTCTGGTTTGGGTTAGTACTTTGCGAATTGGAAGGAGAAGAAAAAATCTTGTTCCAAGTGGGAATCGAACCCACAGCATTCGGGTCCGTCATCATGTACGCAACCAGTGGACCAAGAAAACCTTATCATTTATCATTAACGACTACTCTATTGAAGTGGTTAAAAGGGGCGATAAAAATATATACATTTCATTTGAAATAAACATAAATTTACGTTTCAAATTGGTTTATAGGAACAAAATATTACAAACTTTTTTTTTTTTATGAAAATAATCAGTGCCTGCCATTATTGTAGTGACGTCACGCTCTTCGTAATTAAACGGATTACAGCAATGTGATGATAAATAACTTAGTTCTAGTCTGATTAATTGATTCCAGCAGCTATTATTACACTGGAAAGTGGATACAGAACATCGAGACTGTCCACATAACATAATCTTAAAATTATGATCATATTGAGTTATCAAAACCTACTTTCCCCGTTTACTGTATGTTTGAACTGGTTTATCACTTACAACATTACAGAAAAAAAACGGGGTTTTAATGTAATTTTGTAGCATTTATTAAATTAAAAAAAAGTTTAAATAATTGTATTTAAAATATATTTTAAAGCTATTATCAAGTTGGAAACGTTAGCAAACATGTTTATAATTACCAAGATAACGGGAGGTATTGTGAAGACTTTAACAAAATGGGTTTAATTTACGAAGAAAAATAGCTAAATCTACCAACTTCCATAAAATATTATACACTTGCTGATTTTTTTGAAAGTAAAGACAATTCGTATGTAACTAAGCGAAACCGAAAAGATCATCGCGTATATACGATTACATTTCCAGATCTGCAAAATAAACTGCACAACTCCTCCGCAGTATTTACCTCCCCTGAAGACCGAGTCCACTTTTACAAATAGGGGAAATTGTGATCATCTAAGAATAGACATAAGCCTGCTTCTTATTTAGTTGTTTTAAATCATATTGCCAAAGCGACATTCTTAAATTGATAAGGAAGTGTTAAAATGTCATTACTGTGTTACTTTTCATGTTTAAATTGAAAAAGAAACCTGCTATATAAAGTAGAAAGATATATACAACCTGAAACTCCCATTTTAAATTGGAATATCCTAAATATCTTTAAAATAAATTATACAATCCGATGATAGCATTGCATACCAACATTTGATTCGTTTAAGAAGTAGGTGAAAATCATATTTTATACAACTACGTTGAAAAAAAAACAAGAGGGCCATGATGGCCCTGAATCGCTCACCTGAGTACCATTGCTTCAACTGATGTCAAGGTTTTTAAACAGACAAGGATTCTGATATAACTTAATCTAAAACATTTTACCCCTGACAATACTACACACCAAATATCTAAGCAATGGGCTATATGGTTTCAGAGAAGACTTGGGCGCAGGGTCATTTATCACCGTAGGGCCAAGACTTTGAAAATCTTTGTAATGAACCATTAGATGCTACTACATACCAAAAATCTTAGCTCTAGGCCTTATTGATTCATAGAAGAAGATTTTTTTAAGATTTCTCTATTTAACTCTATGTAAAACAAGTGACCCCAGGTGTGGGGTCATTTATCACCATTGGGCTATGATTTGTACAATCTTGGTAGTGGCCCATAAGATGATGCTACATACCAAATATCTAAGCTCTTGGCCTAATGGATTCATAGAAGAAGATTTTTTAAGATTTTCCTATATAACTCTATGTAAAACAAGTGACCCCTGGTGCGGGGTCATTTATCACCATAGGGCTATGATTTGTACAATCTTGGTAGTGGCCCATAAGATGATGCTACATACCAAATATCTAAGCTCTAGGCCTTATGGATTCATAGAAGAAGATTTTTTAAGATTTTCCTATATAACTCTATGTAAAACAAGTGACCCCTGGTGCGGGGTCATTTATCACCATAGGGCTATGATTTGTACAATCTTGGTAGTGGCCCATAAGATGATGCTTCATACCAATTATCTAAGCTCTAGGCCTTATGGATTCATAGAAGAAGATTTTTTAAGATTTTTCTATATAACTCTATGTAAAACAAGTGACCCTGGTGCGGGGTCATTTATCACCATAGGGCTATGATTTGAACAATCTTGGTAGTGGCCCATAAGATGATGCTACATACCAAATATCTAAGCTCTAGGCCTTATGGATTCATAGAAGAAGATTTTTTAAGATTTTTCTATATAACTCTATGTAAAACAAGTGACCCCTGGTGCGGGGTCATTTATCACCATAGGGCTATGATTTGTACAATCTTGGTAGTGGCCCATAAGATGATGCTACATACCAAAAATCAAAAGGTTAGGCCTTGTGGTTTCGGAGAAGAAGATTTTTTCAAGTTTTTCCTATATTAGCCTATGTGAAATCAAGTGACCCCTGGGGCGGGGCAAATTTTGACCCCAGGGTCATAATTTGTACAATCCTGGTAGAGAGTTATAAGATCATGCTACATACCAAAAATCAAAAGGCTAGGCCTTGTGGTTTCAGAGAAGAAGATTTTTTAAATTTTCATTTTTAAAATCTATTTTTAGCTCCTGTGACCTAATTATGCGATGGACCAGAACCATTTATACAACTTTAGTAGAGCTTCATCTAAGGAACATTCCTGCAAAATATTTTTCAAATTGGCCAAGCCGTTTAGGAGGAGATGTTGTTTGAAGCAATTGTTGACGCCAGACGCACGGACGCACGGACGCACGCACGGACGACGGACGACGGACGCCGGACAAAAGGCGATCAGAAAAGCTCACCTTGAGCACGTTGTGCTCATGTGAGCTAAAAACGAGGATAAAATTTTCAAGCGATGCCTAAATTTCTTGTAGGAATGAAAAGTGAGGGATGACTTTTATTTACTTGCTTTCACTGTTTAAAACAGTATACTTTAGCTGACTTGTGACGCGATCCTCTAGTGCAAATACCACTGTAGTGATGATTATGGTGTCTCCATTATAGGTAAACGAAAACTGAGCCGATGATGGATTGACTCGCATCGTGCATAAAAATTATTACAGTTTATTGAATGGGATCTCTAGCATCAATTATTAACGCACATCACTTCAATTTCGGTTTCCATAATGCAGTCGTTATTTACACAAAAAAGCAACATCAATGACTAATAATGTTGAAACTATTTCTACGGGTCGTAAAAAGGAAGGGATTCTGTTAATAAAAGATAGCCAGGTTGGTTCAAAAGTGAGAGCGCTGAGGTCAGTTTTACTAGCCTTTGTCTAACCTCTTTTGGCCTATTTGCGGATGATGACGCAAGATAAAAACAAATGAATACGAATTTCTTTGTTAGCAAATGCCTATTCTCAGGGAAAAAGGTTAGGCACAATTGAGCAGAAATATAATTATATACTAATATGCTTCATGTTCTCAAATTATAAATAAATTCGGAATGATTTACAATTTCTTATATAGGAATATTGTTGTTTTATCATTAAACTTCTCTTAAATGAACACAGAGACCTGTTTCGGGCCGAACCTGATAAACATCTGCAGATATGCTACATTCTGTTTAACAGAATAGCGTTTAAAGTTCCTTAATTACAATGGAGGGGACGCTTTACATCATATCTCCATTAATGTAATCCCAAACAACGCCGAATATCTTTTAAAGACACTTCTTTTTAATAATATGCAACAGTCGTATAACTCCGCCAATCTCCGGAATCCTCCGAATGCGTGCATATAAAGAACCGACATACAGCACCTTTCTTTGCCCATCTCACGACCGATCACTGCATTCCTATATTTAAATTTATATATTATCTGCTTCCAAACTAGCATTTTACTTGATAAAACAGATCATGTTTTACGTAGCGGCGAAAAAAGATTGATATCAGATTATACGTGTATATTTCTTTCATCAAATATCAATGATATTGCCAAACTCGGTCGCGGTGAAACCTAAACTTGGCAGGGTTGAGTGACCATCATCCACAGATATGTATCAAACCACTGGGCTGGAAACACGCTGGTGCCTCTTTATGTGGGGTCTAACGTAGTCATTAATCTTTGTCTATTGGGATTAATAAATACTGAACTGAGATGAAATATTCTACAGAAGTCAGAATATGGCTAAAATATTGACGATGCCCGACACATCCGTCTGCCATTGGAAGACATCCCAAGAATATCATTGTCCAAATGACGATGAAATAATGCAAAATAAAGAGGTTCAAAATGAACAGACCTCTATCATAACACACACAGGATTTTATACTGTAATACTGTGTCGAATTCAGGAATCCATTGAAGAAGGAGGAGGCATACAAATGGGCAGGAGTGTTTGGGACAAGCTAAATGAGTTTAAAGCCAAATTCCCGCTTTATCCTCGTATTATTTACCTTTTCAAACATATTGATTCTAAGTCGCTAAGTATACATGCGCGATGTTGAATTTTACCAAAATAATTAAAGGTCAATAGAAAAACTAACAGGCTCTGGTGCTTTCTTGTAAACCAGCATGTTTGGTAATAATACGAGGTATATAAGAAATAAAATTTAGGTTATGTATCTTAGCCAAATATGTGTCAGTTTTAGATATTGGATTTTCTTCGATTACTAAAGCAACGGTTATAAAAATACCCTAATACATTCACTCTTTCCTAAATTTGTATGTATGTCTATCGTACATTTTGGATTGAATAATTAATGATGATCTTATTTTTTATTTTTATTGTTTGTGAACAGCCTTTGTCGTAATTATTACTTGCATCTCTGTTTTATGGTACCATAATTTCTGCATCGGACAACTTTGTGTGTCTATTTTTAGTAACAAATTCCTTTTACTATGAAGAGTAGATATAGTTATTCATTTAGCTGGTTTCATTATCACTCAATGGTTTGTGTTTTATCTTATTTTTATTTAAATGCGATTAAATAATGGAACATGTAATAGAATTGCAATGTGTTACTGCATCTGGCCATTCACTTTAACATGGATGAGTCAACCAGAGTGTACTGATTATTTGACAAAGTCAGAAAAGTATAAATTTTACGAATGTCTTTAATAATGTAAAAGCATTTTATAACGGTTCATCTCTCAAGTTTAATGCATTCAACGTTCTTAAAAGAACAAAATGCAGGCTTGAAAATTTGATCCCCGTTTATTGAATTTACAATTATATAGAAAATAATGCGATATAATTACATTAACCCTGGTCCCTCCGCGCTATCAACATATGTCGATATGGCAATAATTCTGAACGTTGATTACAATGTCTTCAGCTGCTTCAGCTTAATAAAGTTCTAATATAACCCATAAAATTGTCTATTGATGAGTTCAGGGAGAAAAAAACACGTCTTCTCGCTATACAAAAACATCATCACGTTAGCAAAATATCTGCATGCCAACGCAGATATTTATTGACTTGCGGGTAATAAGACATGATAAATGATTGTTATTCCATATTTTAATGGTATTGTAATAAATATTTTACTAGCAGACACCAAACAGACAATCGCTGACAAGACAGTGTAAGCAGGCGCCCTGATGTTGAGTAATCACCTTGAGAAATGATGATAGAATCTTTCCATATTCAGCACAGGGTGTTTTACATAATTCTTATTTCTTATTAAAGGCCTATTATTTTTCATAATGATTCAATTGTCATGAAAAGGAAAATATAAAATAACAATGACATCTTATAAACAAACACAAATAGTACATAATGTGCAAATATCTGCCTAAACGCATTGAAAATGTTGATCAAATTTCGCAATTCAGTATTTTGGATGGGTGTCAAAATATTCATTGTTTACAGTTTGCATTGGCGAGTATTCCCGAAGACGGACTTTAATCGGAAATAATTTAAATTTGAAAAACCGTCATTGAATCACAATTTGCTTAACTGCTACGTTATCATTTTATGCTCTCATGATTAACGGAGACCTACAGAAGGTCTATGAAAAACGGCAGAAAATTGGCGAAGATATGCGGAATATGCAACTTAGTTACTTTTGTAAACAAATTGAATGATGCATTGTAGTAACGTTGTCGTAGTGAGAACGGAACATTTTCAGCGGGTTCTGACTTTGATTGATGCTGGATAGGTTAAAGGCTATTTAGGTTATGTCAAAGTCTGTTAAAACACTTAAAAGGTTGTAAGTTGACCTGATATATAATCTGTTAACTTGTAATACAACAACATTTGGTCCCGGTCTCGAAGTGGTTAATGCGTCCGCCTCTATAACCAGGAAGTCGTGTGATCGATCCCCGGCCTTTGAAATACCAAAGTTGTTCAAAACGTTACTGGATTATCTCCCTTGCTTGACGAGGACGAAATGATCCATTGCTAGGATAATATGACTGGGTGTGATACGCTGGTAATAGAACCTCAGAATGACACATTTCAATTAATCTTGATTACGATTTGTTTTTATCCCTCTGTACCGTATATTGATCATGGTGAGGAATGGAATCTGACATTACAAATATATGCTACCATCATAATCTCTGTACGGTTAGAATAGTCTAATATTCAATTAACACATGGAAAAAACGAAATTTTGCCTACCTTATTGAAGTAATATTTTTATAATAAATATCAACAATTTGTACATCTGCAAGTCTGCTCCATTATCAACTTCCAGTTTGTATTTTGGCAATTCTGATTGGATGACTCAATACATCTTCGCAGGCCATCTTACGATGTCATTTACACGAAATTCAATCAGATCGCTCGATTCAAAATCGCCCATAAAAATCCGGAAGTTGATAGTAGAGCAGATTTAAAATGAACAAACTGTTGATATTTCACGTTATTACTTTTGTAATAGACCATTTCGACAATACTCGGTATAATTCGCTGATATGAATTGACCAATCAGTGACTGGGGAAAATTCTCAAATCCCACCGAATAAGGTGTGTATCGTCCGGCAATATTAACCTGAGACATATAAATAATCAGTGACTTTTCTTCGGCAATTGTCGGTTTCGGAGGTAAACGATGGACTTAAAGGTATGGTACAAGGCGTATATGTATTACTGAGAAACTCAGGTGTATCTCGCGCCCTGCTAGTCTTAAGGAAAACGTGCTAGATTTCGAAATTGAAGGTTGTGGGTTCGCATCAGCTCAAACCGTCTGTGATTTTCTTCTTTTTTTAAATGAATTATGACCAAGGGTTTTAAATATCCTGATGTCGCATTTCTTTTGTTTATCGAAGTAAATTTGATAAGACAGACAGACAGACTTTTATTCAGATTTGTACAGTAGAGTACATCATCATATACAGAATTTCGAACAAATAAATTATAATGTCACAATTATCTGAAAATAAAATAGATAAGATATAGTTAATTAAGGCTGGAAATAAAAATACCTATATGCATTATAATTAACAAAAGTATCATATATGTGCCATTAAAATTGTTAACAGGGAGAATGGATAGTATGCTAATACAAATACGTAAATAAAGATGAAAATACTACACGATTTCACGTTAAGTAGGTGTGGATATCATATATAAACTTAATCATTCTGAGATACAGGCCTTTCAATACTTCTTAGAATATTATCTCTTCTTTCGTGAGCTAGTTTGAAATATTTACATAGATTTAACAGAGTAAGTTTGTGATTTGTATTTAAGAGTTGAAAAATTTAATCATGTTTGTGTTAGTGTAATAATATTTCTTTATATACTTCTTACATAAGTCTAAAAAACGGTTGCACTAAATTACAAAGTGGAATTCATCTTCTATATCAATATGAGTTTCCTGCAAACAAAACTGGTAATATCTTTGATCTCTCGGTATCTTTTCTCTGAATCTTGCTGAATTAATTCTTAACAAATTCGATGATATGCGTAATTTAGTTAGTTCTTTGCGTAACCGTTTAGATACAATTATTGACAAATATTCTTCAGGATTAAATGTACATTTAAGGTGACTATAAAAATAACAAAGTATCCTATTGTTATTAATATCATAACCACTGTTGTTGAAAAACGTCAATTACACGTTGTTTAAATACTTTTACAAAGGTAGGTACATGTACACTTTCAGGATATATCCATACTTCTGAAAATCCATATTCATCTAAAAGACCTTTAACTTTCTGGGGTCAACTGTCTCTTCTATTGATGTTATAAAGACTGTTATAATATAGTATTTTTAGTAAAATATTATCTGTGTGTATCAATTTAAACCAATATTTTATTATTTGAACATATACCCCAAGTATACTTTTACAAAACTTCATGTGTAATCTTTCATTCTCTTTAGATTTTGAAGCTCCCCAAACTGGACATGCATAATTTAAAATTGAACCAACAAATGAGTCAAATAATTGGAATGAAATTTTAGGCATTATTTCTAAGTCTTTAATATGTTTAAGAAGAACATACATCGCCTTTGAAGCTTTACCTATCATATAATGATTATGTAATACAAATGAACCTGTATAATTAAAAACAACACCCAGATAGTTAAAGTCGTTCACAATTTCTAAAATTTCATCGTTATAAAACCATCGCTCTTCAGGTCTGATGGGGCCTCTTTTTCGAAATACAACCATTTTTGTTTTTGAATTGTTTACTTCTAACCCCCATAAAGCACAATATTCATGAAGTTAATTTAAATTACGTTGTAAATCCGCTGTTGATTTTCCTATAATCACCATATCATCTGCAAAAAGTAGAATTAAATAAATATCTAAAAAAAAAATCCTAAGGAATTATGTTTAAAATTTAAAAATTGTCTAAAAATCACGATAATTTTCCCATCTAGCCCCAAGTTAAATAACTTAAACCACAATGCATTTCTATATACAGAATCAAAAGCTTTTTTCAAATCTATAAACGCGCACGATAATCTCAACTTGTTACTAACAAAATGTTGTATCAGATTTTGCAATACAAAAATAGCATCTACTGTATCGCATCCTTTTCTGAAACCGAATTGTGCGTCTGAAATAATTTTATTTTCTTCAATCCACTTTTTTATGCGGTTTGTTAAAACACCAGTAAATAATTTACCGAAACAGCTTAATAGTGTAATTCCCCTATAGTTATTGGGGTCATTACTATCTCCTTTCTTGTGTATAGGAATTATGTAACCCAGTGACCACTCACGCGGAAAATATCCGGCATTAAACAGTTTATCAAAAATATCTGTGATATGTCCACCTACGATATCAAATGATTCTATAAAATACTCGTTTAAAATACTATCGCAGGGGCAACAAGCTTTATTTCTTTTTAAGCGTTTAACTGCATCATATACTTCCTTAAGGGTTATAGGTATATTTAGTTCCCGAAAAGTTGGATTATCAACATTAAAATCGCTTTGAATAATATGTTTCCACATCGTTTAATACTGTTGAATGGATGTCATTAAACAGAGATGAAAAATATTCCTTAAATTCATCACTTGATATGTTATTACTTGAAGTTTGTTTTTTCTTAAAGAAGGTCCAAAAATCTTTAGGGTGCCTTGATTTAATATTTTCTAACTCCTTAGACTGTTTAAGAATAAAAGCCCTTTTCTTTTTACGAATAGTTTTCTTGTAAACCTTTTTTCTTCCACACAATTCCATTCCTAATTCGTACGACTTCGCATTGTTATAATTTGATAAAGCCTCTTTATAATGTAATTTAGCTACGTTACACTCCCGATCGAACCACTCTTTGTTATTACAACTGATGTTGTTACATGAATCGATTTTTTTTATTATGTTTGAATAATGGTTCAACGGCTTCACAAAAAAATAATTATTAGATTATCTAATGAATTAATGTCACATTCGTTCACATTATTTATGACCCTATTCAAGTGTGGCAATTTACCTATCAAACCCCTTCTAAATATATCTTTTTTCTCGTTTGACCATCTGTAGTATGAGCTATATTGTGAACTTTCATTGTCATTTACTGTTCTTACTGCATTACTTTGTAATGTAAAATATAACGGTGCATGATCACTAAACAGTGTGAAGTCGCCAATGTTGAAATCATGTATCAATGGAAAATCTGATTCTTTCAACAAAAGGTAAACGAGGATAAAATTTTCAAGCGATGCAAATGTTATAAACCTGCATTAACCTTGCTTGAACACAGTCGTTAAAAAAAGATGAACACGTCATTTGTCTCAATGGACTGCTAACAATTACATATCGCCACTCTAACTCTCCCCAAGTACTGTCAGAGTCTTTCCTTACCCTTTTTTCAATATACAGTACAGGAGAAAGAAAAACTCCTACATATCTTTGATATCAATTAGACTTCAATGTAATTGGCATTCTGCGGTTCCAGTGGTGTGATATTACTCAAATTGATACCGCAGTGAGTAAGTATTACACGTGTCTCATGTAGACGACTGTAATAAGGTTGAAGAGCTAGCTAACAAACAAACAGTGTATTATGTGTGCAATTTTCACTACGTATGCCCGCTTAAACTTACTGTTGGCGTATTTATGCTTGTTTAAAAATACCATTTGGCACATGTCTCATGGTTCCATACCTTATTAAATGTATTTAACACGTCATGATATGCTTGCAGCATACGGTGCCTCATATACAAAATTAATGACGAATATTGCAAACAAAATGTCAAACCTACCCATCCACTGTAATCGCCCGAAACTCATGGGACCAGAGATTCACTGACACCCTTTCTTTGATTGGCTAGCGCGCTTAAGGCAACACATCCTTCATTTAATTATAATCATAGTCCTTCAAATGCTTAAACATTTTCATTCCACTTGGAGTTGCAGGCTATTTTGCTCTCAATCTATAAAGGTTTACATTTCCTATAAATATCCCACAATCACTTGATGAACCAGGATTGTAATTTAATGATGAATGCATTATCGCATATAAAAATGAAAATCCTTGATTCTACGTGACTCGTATCAAATCAATTTGAACATGTTTAAATACATGTACCGGGATTTATATAAAGTCTTTGTCTCCTAAGAATGATTAAGCGTCATTTTGTCAAAGTATTGGCTTATGTACAATATTCGCTGATGTTATTATGCCAAGTGAGTGAGTTATGATGGCGGTTTATTATCCTTATTTGTAAAGGTGTGGGTGAAGTATCCGATGTTTTCGTCGAGCTCAGACCTTCCTTACCCCCCGAAGGCAGACCATCCTGAAGTCACATGACTGGACCATCCCTGAGTACCGTATCTAGCGTGATAAGACAAATACTAGCATAATTCCGCACCGGAGTAATCTGCTTGTATTATTCAATATTCTGTCAAATAGTGTCTATAGTATTATATCATGTAAATCAGCCGTAAATTTTTCAGATGATTCAGGATGACTATGATAAATTATCCACCAAGCGACGGAGTTTATTTGTAGATGTGTTAGAAACCAATGAATGATGTATAATTATATTCACATAGAGCGCAAAACGCCATTTGACCGTAGTGTGCTGATTTTTTGAATGGCCCAGTCTCAAACATCAATGCTGCAATTTACTGTGAAATAATGCCGTAGACAAGTGTCATGCTACAGTAACCGGTCATATTATCCAGACACTAGGTCAAAACATAAACAAAAAATCCCAGTATTTACCACTATTTCAGTTACCTGTGGACTGTGTTACGTAAGACAGATAATGCAGCTGTAGTGTGATTATTACTGTGGTATCATGCCTAAGACAAGTGGCATGATACAGTCCCATTATCCAAACACCTGCTTTACTGAGCGCCAAACATAAGGTAAATGATAAACCAGATATGATTGATATTTCGCGACCCGTTATTGAACCCATGACCTCCCGTTTAAAAAAGAAAACTATTGATTTTGCGTGAACTACAGTCATATCCAATTGCTACTTGTATATTCAATACAACAAATGCATTCAGTTTTATGAAAAAATACGATTTTATGTAACAAATAACTTACTCGAATTTATAAAGAATATATATATATAAGACAATTCATTTAAAGGTCAACCACAAAGATTTCATTTTTTTTTGTAAGACCTTATGTACAAAAAATAAGTTGAAATTATTGCAGTTTGTATGGAATCGGCTATTGAACGTTGCAAAAATGACCCAGGTGAGAAAAGTTTTACTGGCTTCTCTCCCTTTGCAATGACGTCATCAATAGACAAAACTCTGCCAGTACTATATATCTTATTGAAAAATTCACAGTTACTGTAACTAATTTCAAGCTAAATCTAAGATGACAATGAACGAATAAGGGTGAAAATGTGTAGCTCAATTAATTTACATTCCTATCAAAATTATTAAGATATATTCTTCATTCGGACTTTGTAAAAACCGGTCGCTTTATGTACTGAACAGTGATTTGGGGCGGGGGTTGGGGCATAATGAAGAAAAGTCATACCAGGATGTATTCTAAAATCAATATTTGATAATATTGACACAAAGGTCCTGAATATGATTATATCAAAATCCCTCTTATTTTCCGTTAAAATCCTGTATCTGCATTGGGTTTCCACAAAGACCATGTTTCTAAATAAGTAACATCCCTAATATATCTACTGATAAGAATTAACTTTTTGGTTTGGTATGATTATGTAATTTCCTGTTTGGGGTCTTTCGGGGGTAATAAAAGGGTTACCCGGGTTTAATTGATCCGGGTGTGTGTGTCGGAGAGAAGCCTAACTGGTGGTGACTAATTGATGGTTATGATTTATGATCCTGGGTGTGACATATTGTCAAGCCAATCACTTTGAGATGTAAGCAGACGCTTACAGACGGTCGGGTTCTAGATGGTGAAACATTGTCAATTTGTCAATAATGACACAAATAAGTCATAATTAACGCGTTAAGATAATGTAAAGGGAATTATTAGTGCAAATATTAAGATATAGCACAACATATACAGGTTGGTGAATATGTCTATGGATATAGGTAGGTTCTGTTGTTCCATAATTATTCAAATCAAATCGATTTTATAAGTTATGGCTTTTTGGGGTATAGAAAAAATGTAAATGTGATTCTGATTATCTGAAAATAACATGAGAAAATATTTTACTTAAAACTTGATTTATTGACGAATGAATAGTTATGGACTGACGATAAAAAGCCTTTTTTAACGGAATTACGATATAAAGGAAGACAGGAATAAAAGCGTGAAAGAAATGTAAGAACTACTTATTCCATATTGTTATTTCTTCCTTTGTTTCAACAGGTAAAAGTTATGGTTTATTGGCTCCTTTTCGTAATGTGCATTACAAACAAGCGTCAGTTCATTTTGAGACAATAATGAGAGAATTAAAATAAAATAACCATGGTTGCAGTGGTGAAAACGTATTCAAATTATGAATTTTTTAACTTCTATTCTTGAAAACTTCTGTTTATCTCTGAATTAATTTTTATTTCACAGTCTATCTGATTTGCGTAATCACAAATATATCATTTATGTTCGTCAAATTCGCGGATTAATTTCACAGAAACAACTCGATAAAACCTTTAACTTTAAACTAGGCCAAAAACAAATATGACATGTTTAATTAAAACGTTTTAAATATGATTAATGATTGCATACATTTATATGAAATTAAGATGGCAAATCACACTTGGTCTATCGATGGCGTCATAGGGGTCATGTGACCCTTAAATGTAAATACTGCCCAGCAGCTAATAAGATTTTTTTCACAAAAAAAAATGTTTGTTCGTGGTTTCCCTTTTGTAAATGGACAAAATAGGAAAGGTTTTAGAAAAAGTAAAAATTTCTTTGTGGTTCACCTTTTAATACGAGAAGTGTTCCTTGAAACACATATGTCACCTGACGGAAAAAAGAGACAGACAGACGACGGAGATGTTATCCCAATGTGTGACCTTTGCTTACAGCAGGTGGTGCAGTAACTGAGCACGTTCTCCTAAATCTGCAATAAACTATCGAAAATGTCGCTTTGGAACAGTATGTCTGCAACCCCTCTTAATCCCCTTAATCTGTTGAAAATGTCGCTTTGGAACAGTATGTCTGCAACCCCCCATAATACCCTAGACCTGTCGAAAATGCTGCTTTGGAACAGTATGTCTGCAATCCCCCATAACCCCCTAGACCTGTCGAAAATGCTGCTTTGGAACAGTATGTCTGCAATCCCCCATAACCCCTAGACCTGTCGAAAATGCTGCTTTGGAACAGTATGTCTGCAAGCCCCGCAATCCCATTGATCTGTCGAAAATGTCGCTTTGGAACAATATGCCTGCAAGCCCCGCAATCCCATTGATCTGTCGAAAATGTCGCTTTGGAACAATATGTCTACAATCCTACCTCAATCCCCTTGACTTGTCGAAAATGTCTCTAACTAAAAATCCCTTTTTGGAACAGAATGTCTGCATTCTTACATAATCCATTAGACTTACCGAGGCTGTCGCTTTGAAACAGGGTCTGCGACCTCCTAGCTTGTCCAATTCTTCCCGTGAGGTCCGTGAGTTGCTCCATTGTGACCAGTGCTTCACCGGACCTCTTGCAACATTATTTGAAAATTGGATTTGCCTATCATACATTATTTGATACATCATCATCTATAGCTCCTTCGCTTTTGAAATCATCATATCGACCTATCGTTAGACTAACCGGCCATAAAGCCGCAATAACTAATCTTGATTGCTTTCAAAATTGTATAAATGACATTATAACTTAAAATAGACACAAAAACAGGATAGTTTAAAAAAAATGTGTGTATGAAATGCCTTTAAAAGAAACTAAACATGATGGTAATAAGTCTTAAGGTCGTTTCTCTGCACCAGCCAAGACTGACATTGGATATTCCTGCGTGATCTACTGTTACCATTGGTTACGATCCTCTAAAGGATATACGAGCCTAAGCGCCTTAGGGCCTAATGGCTCTTTATACGTACCTAATGCCATACCTATATATATTTCATCAGGGATTCTATATAACACTGTACATGGAATCCCCGATTTCATATTACCTCGCATTTATGGGCACAAGTATACTCACGTTGTTACACCGCGACAGTGTCAGGTCTCCATTTAAACATTTGCTCAAGGCCTCCACATAGACCTAATGTAGATTAACAATGCAAAATATATAGCACAAAAGCAACAGCTATTAAAGACACAAGCAAGAAATGTTTCTCTGATAATCAAGATGACCTCAATGTTGTCTTGATTTGTTTTACTGCAGCTGTTTACAAGAACGCATATAAAGAGATAATAAGGATACAATATTTTCTATAAAATTGTTGTTTTCATTGCCACACAGAGTTTGCCCCCTTGCCAAAGTTACAACCTACTGAGCCTAACATATTGGTTTTGCATGTCTTTGTTTGATACCGCTTTTCTAGCAGCACACTTAATGCTAAGCGATATTTGCGGATTTTATCTTATTACAGTTACATAAATATTTCTGTTTTATCAAGTATTTTAGTTAATTGGGTAATGATATTTCTAAACTTGGAATTTGATCGAGAAGTTATTTGATACTGACTAGAAATTGGTGGAAGACTCAAAACACCCGCTTCCGACAATGTTCGTTGTGGAGTCTGCTAATGATTTTTCTGTTATGTAACTGTTATTTATTAAACAGTACTAGAGTACAACATCCGAAAACAACTGACAGCTTTTTCATTTTGATAAAGATATCCACTGAACGACTTGGTCAGCAGGCAATAAACAAATATTTGACAAATTTATAAATCAAACTAGTTTGTATGAATTCTATTAAATCATGCCTGAGTTTCGACATTAACCATAGTTACCTTAAACTGATCTAACTACATTAGTACTGGTACCTGAATAAACAGTCTGTTTTCTTCCTGTGTAAGGTTGGGATACAGTGAGATTGGGTCCGGACTGCACAATAAATCTGTGGCCAGGAACCAGTTGTTCAGACATACGGATATGTCGAGTGATGACGTCATCTGTAGACACTAAAAAAGTTCAGGGCAAGGTAATCAGTGAAATCTTTATGACAAAATATGGCGATCACGTAATATTACAGACAATATATTATGATTTATGCAAATTAAGAAACATAATAAAGTACATGCGCGAATACTGTAATGTACATCGGAGCCCTATATCAATTATTTATTTATTTATTTATTATGTATTTTAGAATTTGGGACTTGTTGATGTAACAGATTTCAGGGTGATCTGGACACCCAGTACTCCATATCACCACACACACACACACACTACGATCTACGCATGACAAAAAAAAGGAAAATATGTTGCCTTGAAAAATAACATTACATGTAATAATATATGTGAGTTACAACCTTTCTTTCATGTCACCTAACGAAATACGCGGGTAAAAAACTTAATGCAATACATTGTACCATGATGGATATAATTCGGGCCACATACAAGAATGTGTAAGTTACTAATATATGCCAAAGATGTATCTGGTTATATGTGGTAAATTGAAATGCGTCACACGACTTAATGGGTTTCCAAAATCGCTACAAATCCGATATAGACGATATCACAAATGTTGGCTATGAGATAAGGTTAATAACAGAATCAATAACGACTTATTTTTACATCTTTTTACATTTTTACATAATCAAAGCGCTCGATGCGTTGAGAGACGGCGACGGGATTAACATGAAATAGTTCATGTTAAACGGGAATACTGTAATATAAAAAGCTACCGTAACGACGACAATGTAGTTCCGGTCCATGTGCGGCCTCGTCACTTTCGGTGGCTCTGTATTTATGAAACTAGAATGGTAGGATGACGTAGAAGCATTTGAGGCGCGCTGCCACGTGCTTCCATGAGAAAATGTTGTCTTGGCCCTGGGTGGGTTGGATCCCCGCGTCCGTACGGACATTTGCCTGGTCATCTTCTTGGTAATGGACGCCCCGGCTGGGTTTGGCCCGGTGTTTGAGGGCGTGGACATGTAGAGGGAAGTTCCAGTACCTGTGTCATAGTAGGGATAATACATTATCTGTTGATGTTGCTAGAACTTGTGCCCCGACCCACATCTCAACATCATATTTAAATAAAATATGTTGTTGTTGTTTTTTGTTTTGTTTTTCTTAATTTATGATTTGTTTCTATTAAAAAAAATAAAACAAGAGGGCCATGATGGCCCTGGCATCGCTCACCTGAGAACCAGGTATTAATGGGAAGAAAGGAAACAGCATATATCTTATGATATAATGGAAAATGGCCTCCGCCCCCTGGCGGCCATGTTTTTCAACGAATAAATAATTTGAACAATCTTGGTAGAGAGTGACCTAAGGGATATCTGAGCCATATAATTTTTGAAATCCAGCCAGTTCTTTTGCACAAGAAGATTTTTCAAATATGTACTATATACATATCAGGAAAACAGGCTCCGCCCATACTGGCCATGTTTTTCAACGCATCAAAATAATTTGAACACTCTTGGTAAATAGTGACTTAAGGAACATCTGTGCTATACAATCTTTGAAATCCAGCCAGTACTTAAGTGCAAGATTTTTCGAATTTGTACTACATACGTATGAGGAAAACGGGCTCCGTCCCCTGGCGGCCTTTTTTTTTTTTCTTTTTTTTTTTTTACGGATCGGAATAATTTGAATAATCTTGGTAGAGAGTGACCTAAGGAACATCTATGCCAAATAACTTTGAAATCCAGCCAGTACTTTTGCACAGGAAGATTTTTCAAATTTGAACTTTATACATATAAGGAAAACGGGCTCCGCCCTCTGGCGGCCATGTTTTTTTTACGGATCGGAATAACTTGAACAATCTTGGTAGATGGTAACCAAAGGAATACCTGTGCCAAATATTTTGAATTCTGGCCAGTAGTTTTGTAGAAGATTTTCAAGTATTTTATTGTATACAAAATCAGGTATTACACCAAATTATTATTTTAAACATTTTGTATTACCAGTTACCTACTAGAAATGTAGATTTTCGATTTAGTCCTGTTAAAATAACCTTCATCAGCGAGTACCAAGGGCGGGTTTAGAGGGGGGGGGGGGCGGAAATCGACCAAGGTGGGTTTTTTTATGCGTTTATCCACAATTTTTTAAAATTAATATGTGACAATTAGAGTCAGTCAATTTGATCAAAATTGAACTGTCATTTTCAGTTTGTTTTTTACTTAAGTTTTCTCGTATCAGTTTCATTTTCGCTGGTTTGGCACCTTTCCGCCATTTAAACAGGCAGTAGCAGTCGATACATTGAAAATTGCCCGGTCCATTGAAGCGGAAAAGTCTGGATCCATTCAGTTAAACCTATCTCAGACAGATTTGAGATGTTTATTTTTATTTTATTTTTTATTTTTTTCGACAAGTTATATATTTTTCAACGTTTAAATTTTGATATACATGTATTAACAAAACTACAGTTATTTGACAGAATGATAACACCTATTCTAACATATTGTTCAGAGGTGTGGGGAGTATATGAAATTGAATAACTTTAACGTATACATATAAACTAAATTGTAAATTTATTTTAGGCGTAAAATCACAATCCCCCAATATAGCAGTTTTGAGAGAACAAGGAAGATTTTCATTATCTACAATGTGTAAAGAACGCGCAATAAAATACATATTTTTTAAGATAAGGAAAACTAAGATTCGCTACTGTTTAAAATACTGAATAGTCAAGCGAAAAAAATAAAACTGGGTCTTTGAAATTCAATAGCTTTTAGAACACTTAGGTTTTGGTAAAATATAGAATAATTCTGACGTAGATACTGACAAAATAAAGTTTGTACAGAAATGGCATGAATGTACGAGTATAAATAATAGTCCAAAACTTGAAACTTACTGTAAATAAATAACGAAATTTAGATTTGAAACGTATTTTGAAATAATAAAAAAAAATGATTATCAAAGATTTTGAGTAAATTTCGTTTATCTAGCCATGAACTACAAACTGAGGTAGGGAGATACGATGGAACAGATAGAAAAATGGATTATGTGCTTGTAATTCATCCATGATTGAATCTGAATATCATTTCTTGCTTGTGTGTCCAAAATATAGATGTAACAGACTCAAATACCTAAAAAATACCTCCGTGAAAACAAAATGATATTTAAAGTATAGTGCTCTATTTGAAAGAGAGATTCCAGTTTCAGAGACAATTCATTAATGCATTAAAGGACTAAGAATGACATATTGAATGTGGTATAATTTAAGATGATTAAAAAAGAATATATACATAGTAAAATGTTTTTTCCCATATTATGATAATTGATTTACTGTTACTGATATTAATTATATTGTAACTAATGAATATACGCATGCGACATGAATTGTACACATATAATCTTGTGATTTGATTGTTCGTGCATTATCAATTCATTGTACTAATTAATGATGTATTTGCCAAAGACAGCTGCGCTGTCGACTTTGAAAATAAACTATTTGAGTTGAGTTAAACCAGTATTTACTGTTTGTTTTGTGTGGAAGTATTTAATGTTTCCCCCCCCCCCCCCCCCAAAAAAAAACCAACAAAAAACAAACAAACAAAAAAACGTGGATCCCTACCTGAGTACGAAAACCATTAAGTGCAAAGGTCAGTTTTACATGCTGGATAAGCAAGAAGCAAGTATAACAGAAGAGCAACAAAACGGATATTGAATCATTTCCCCGCAATGACTGAGAATCACGCCAACAACAATAGTCCTTCGGCCCGACCCTTTGACGCTTGCGTCAAGTTTTTCAAATGTCGTAAGTGTTACTGCGTTACTGCGGTCCTACGACAATGCCTTTACTTAAAAAAAAAAAGAAAAAAAGAAAAAAAAGATGTAGACATTTTCTTGCATGTTGTAAAAATATATTATGAAAATAAACGAACTTGAAATGAAAAATTTAAATGAAGCAATTTTATGTAAACTTGGGATTTCTATCCAGGCGTATATTTAAGGGACATGTGTAATTGACGGGATCTACACCTAAATACCGGATCATCCGGTACGTAATTGAATAATAAGAATGTATGTTTGTTAGTCCCCTACCGGTGTTTACACACTATAGGTTTGCCCACCGTCTGTCTGTCCGTCTGTCTTGTCTGTCCGTCTGTCTGATCGTCTGTCCGTCCGTCCGGAAATCTAGATCTCGCGATAACTTAAAACCTGTTTAGGATAATACTTTGAAAATTGGTATATGAATAGATGGCAGTATGGAGATTCTGCACGTCACTTTATTTTTTTTTCTCTCTGACCCAAATTCTGGTTGCTATTTTAACCTCATCGGTAGGGGACTCATGTGTTGTGTGCAACACCAGTTACTTGTTACATTTGTTTCAGAAGCGATTTTACGCTTTTGTAAAACCAAGCTTGTCTGTATTCATGTACAAAACAACTGAATCATGGCGATTATTGACTTCACTTGTTTAGATGCAACAATCAGATATTATTTGTATCAGACGTACGATTGTAAAAATGCTATCTTAGCATTCTGCAGAAAACAAAACTTAAAACTATCATCCAACACAGACAGAGAATGACAATAATGCTCGCACCGAAATTTCTTATAGTAACGTGTCAAAATTAATCCAAAAATCAATACTGAATCGACGGAGATAGCTATAAAATATTACAGATGCGCCATGGTAGTTTTAAATCATTTCCAATCTTTTTTTTTTTTTTTTTTTTTTTTTTTATAAAGTTTTCTGCAAACTCATGGAAATCCTACCCTTAGTTTATATTCAATTTAGTGCTGTATTTGACTACTTCTTTGCCTCATATATTAACGATAGAGAGAAAATATTAAGATCCATATTCATCATCCGCAATCTAGCTGTTATCCGCAATTCCTTATTTTACGATTTAATTGAATGTAGTTCGCTTACAGAGGACATTTCATACATTGATTACATTTTTGAAAAAAAAAAAAATTGCTAGCTACGAGAGGCTCTCTGTAATTAGTACACGCTTTCTTTTTTTATTTGCAAATTTAAAGAAGACCTTTACAATTCAAGATACCTTAAATTTATAGTAATCATATTTATATACTTTTATACTCTGTGACCTCTTTGTAGTGGAACTAAAATAATTTAAATGTATTATTAATTCGTGTTACCTATATTTATTTTTGTCACCCATTGTAAGCAGAGGTGAAATATTGCGATAACTTCTCCGTCGTCTGTCTGTCCGTCTGTCTGTATGTATGTATGACTGTCTGTCAACTTTCTATGTCACACATTTTCGTGATGCTTCTTTCAGCTGAAGACACATGTGTTCCATGAAATACTTTTTTCCATGCAATATCCCAAGTACCGTTCCTAGGTGGCATTATTTCAAAAGGAGAAAAACTCGAAGTTAAAACAGATATATTCGTCAAGAATACAAAACAGCCACCAGCGTATCTTAATTATCCATCATGTCACTCAAAACAATGTTAGGATGGAATTCAAAACTGGAAAACAAACATTATAGGTGACAGTAACTTTAAGCGATCAATTTCAGAACTGCGAGGATATTTCCTTGGTAAAAGTAGAAATTAAGTCTGTAGAAATGCTTGATAGCCTCTATCCTATTATTATCTTTGTTCTGAGCCATTTTACAGGTGACACATATATACTGCGTCACAATACAAGTTGAAAAACAAATGTGATCAATTTTATATCGTTGTAACGAACACTATGTTGACAAATCTAAACAACCTGTACCGAATCGCATGAACAACCAACTTGAAGCATTTTATATGAACCAATGGTTCTACTGACCCCTCATTAACAGGGACAATATTTGATGTGAACGATGATTTTAATTAACAAACTTCAAACGAGGTCTCTCCAAACTATGTATATACAGAGACCCTGATGTATCCCTGATAGTTTTAAATTCCAATCATTTGATATTAACTGGTTCCTTTCATTCATGTACTGCATATAAAATACAATGGCAGAGTGTCACCTTTTCCGTAGTGTTTATAATATTGTTACGATACAGGTTCTCAATTGATTTATCTAATAACTATCTCTACATGTATATAAGTTTGCTTATGGTGCGTTTTAACCCTTTTTCCCGCCAAAGACTTAAGGTTGCATTTTGTAACGCCACGTGTTTCATTTGTAAAGGTACGTAATATGGATCCACCTGCGGCGGCCGGGCTGGTGGCGTCCACTTAGGTTGTCCGCTCTCAAACTCTAATAAACGTGAACAGATTTTAACCAAACCTGATCGCAATAATTATGGAACACAATATCTCGGTCAAGTTCGACAACCAGACATATTGTCTTAGACACTCAATTTTTTACCCTTGAACGGGTGAAAAAACAGAGAGGGCGTATATTGCGATAATCACTGCTCTTGGTGTTTTGTTTTTATGTCCGTCACAACCAATTCTTTCTCTATGATTTTCAAATAAAAAATTAATCTTTTTATTTAAGAATGAAAAACTAAACGACTTTTATTTGCAAATAACGTTTAATCTTTCTACTTAGAAAAGAAAAACAAAACACTTTCGAGTCAATCGCAGCAGAGCTGGCGTTTATTTTAGAAAGAGTGTGAATTCGTGTAAAGGAAAAAAAACTACTTCTCAATATGTGTGATTCCGCACTGGAGCAATTGGTAAGGCGTCGGCCTAGTAAGCCAAAGGTCATGTGTTCCATCTCTTTTTTCTTTTTCTTTTTTTGTTGTTGTTGTTGTTTTTATTTTATTTTTATTTTATTTTTTTTATTATTATCATTTTTATTTTGCTTTCCTTACATTTCTTTCACCAACCAGCATAAATACAGTTCCTAAATCTGTTATTTATCAGAACAGTAAAGACCAAAAAGTAGATCAACTTTTAGACACAGAGGACTGTTTTTCGTATTGCTTGAGTTATACTTTTAGCCGCCCTTTCACTCATCTGCCCAATTATCCTCTCTTTTTAACAAAATTGTCCTTTAAGCAGGGTTGTAAGTTGTATTTCATAAATAGAAGTCGGCTGATCTATAACTTTACCGTTTGACTGCCTCTCTATTGTTTTTTTATTCATGAATTAAAATTACTTACTGCATATTTTAAATGTAGCATTTCAATAAATAAAATATTAAGTAAGCTTTGCAATTAGTTTGTTTTTGTTTTTATATGAGCGGATTTTTTTGTCTTTTGAAAGAAATAATTTGTTATTATTTGAAGTTGTTTGTGATATTTAGTTTTAAATGTGCTAATAGAATATTAAGTTGATTCCTGAAAGGATTGATGACTCAACTGAATTCAAAGCATCGATCTTTTATAGAGCATTCTTTGCTCTCATTGGTTTTCTTCACCAATAAGACTAGTAGAAGGACAAAGACCATGGAGAGATTGTGTGACGTCCAAAGCTTTCGAAAGCTTCGCTGAAAAAAAATTGGAAATATACATAAAAAATATCTACATGTCTGTCGGCTGTCCTTGGGGGGCCTGCTGTGATACTCTGTATGAACAGTTCTTCTTGTTTAAACTTGAATGCATACAGACGAATCGTTGTGTATAAAAGTTGAAGATATATGTTTCCATGCCGATCTGTACAATAACATGAAATTATAAATATTGTAACGTGTATTGGGTCCTGTAAACCTGTGACCCAACCATCATCAAAACACCTTGATGAGCAAACCAAAATCCAAGACCTTTTAAAATATATGTCTTAAACTCTTATATCCGGAGAATGGCAATGAATTACCAAATGTGTTGATACACACAGGTGAAACCTTAACACACAGCCTTGTGTGTGATCCTAAACAGAAGTTCGATAAGTAAATCTGCTTAACTCTTCAAGTCAAGAGGTAAGCTAACTTCAAAAATGCTTCCAAATTGTCTCAAAAGAAGATATATCTCAGCGCCCATAAAAGAAGATATATCTCAGCGCCCATAAAAGAAGATATATCTCATAAAAGAAGATATATCTCAGCGCCCATAAAAGAAGATATATCTCAGCGCCCATAAAAGAAGATATATCTCAGCGCCCATAAAAGAAGATATATCTCAGCGCCCATACTAGTATATAAACCACTGGCACTTGAAACACGGAATTGCCAATTTTATTGGAATCTTAATTATCAAAATTATGTGAGATTTTTTGTTCTCCGGTACTGTTTATTAAAACATGGTAAGGAATGGAATCTGACATCACTAGATAACGAAGGTCATATGTTTGTACAGATGTATGCTACCATCATATTTTATGCATAGAAATACAGGCTTGATATAAAGAATAATTGTCAAAAGACAACCTTAACGAAGTAAAAACGCGAATTGTCAACAGTTTGTAAATCTTCATAAGTCTCCTCTATTACCAATTTTGTTTTTGTTGTTGTTGTTTGTTTGTTTTTTTCTTTTTTAGAGAAGAGGGCGATCTGAATGAATGACGTGAATTTCACATCGAAAGATTGCGAATGTTTTACATCATCCTACCAGATTCGCCGAAAAAATCAAACTGGAATGTTCATACCATGTTCAAAATGCAGTACAGAGGAACAAAAAATCGTAATCAACATTCCAATGAAATTGGCAATTCTGCGGTTACCAGAGCTATAAATGTGGTATCAATACAAACGTATAACAGGAATTTTCCTTTAGGCTATCCTGAAAGCTGGTTATGACAAATTATCCGACAATACTTTAGATCTATTTGAAACAATAATTATCAACCATCAACTAATCACGTAAAATGTTAGGCTGACCTTGCCTAAACTATATATCCCATCTGAGGTTTATTGAAATAACAATGGGATCTAACGAAAATTATAGGTGACATGGTGTTCATCTATTAAGCCAAACTATAATCCAATGAAACAAATTTAGCCATCAGTTTTAAAATGATGGGAAAAAACACATATGAAATATAACCAAGTTACGCCTATTCAGCTAACGTTTTTTATCTATAAACTAACCACGTACACTGAACACTAACTCTAACTTAAAACACTATATTCAACACCTACGCGATATACTTTGTTTGATAGCTTGAAACTAAGTATTGCCATCAATTTCCGTTAGTTTGGATATCTACGAATGAGAAAAAACGCCCACAAGGGAAATCCCACAAGCCTCTGATAATCGTAAGATTTATATAAAAAGAGCAAGCTATATAAAACTCACTGTAGGCTCAAACCTCAGCCCAACTTTGTGCAGATATTTAGTAGCTTACTGAGCTCAACTAAAGTCATCTTTCGGATATCAATATATTATAGGTGGCCTTAAGCCCAAACTATGTTACCTCGAATATCCTATGGCAGTGAAACGCTTCAGGGCAGCAATAAGCACAATAAGATCGAGCCCACAACCTGTCAGAGTCTTATCCACCGTTATAAGTGATAACCTGCCAAAAATTACCTTCATGGCGAACATAAATAGAAATAGAAATGGGGTATGTCCAAGTATACTCCTTCGGAGCTACAGTGAACCAAAATGAACCATAATTAGCAACAAAACATTAATAAACATAAATTTTATTCTCACATAGCAATCAACTGCTGAACGAGAATGACATCTTAGCGATACTCACCTTGTCCCCTGTATTCGCAAAAAAAGGGCAAACTGTCGTTGCACCAGGTCGGGCACCAGTCACCGTGTCTCGTGATGGCCGCACAATCCTCACCTGTAACCATGACGACTACCGTGTTGATAACATGAGGTGGTTGTATATACAAAGGCTCTGAGGTAGACACTTACAATGTAGGGGAAGGTCTGACTCTAAGTTGGTTGAAAATGTAGTCAAGCCCGATTCCATGTATATGAAATAAAATATGTTTTAAACTAGACATTTTTGTGTTATATGTAACGATAATTATGAGAAAGCGCCTTCAATATCATAACATCATATCTTTCCTTTGACAAATGTCTTTTTTTTTTATTAATCTAAATCAGATGATCCAGGGATTTATCTGATAAAACAACCAAAAAAAATACTATCACACCTCCAAATTGAATGTTTTTCCGAAATGAACAAATAAAGAAATTTATGTCTGCCCCATCCCTCTTGTCGGCTATGTTTGTTTTTCATGATTCATTAATGCCACAGTGCACGTACTTCTTTTTCCTTTGAAACTTATTGTTGCAACATAACATAGATATATGCTGAAAACATCATTGAAACTATTTTGCCTATTTTGTTATTCATAAGCAAATGTGAAAAGCGCTCATTTGGGTTGATCGAGCATTTGTATTTTGAAGAGCGGAGTGAGTGTTGTATTCATAGGAACAAGTAGTGTTGGCGTGTTTTCTTTCGTTTGTTTAATTTGTTGTTGTTGTTGGGGGGGGGGGGGGTAAACAATATGTTTCGTACCTCGGTTTGTCTTTTTACAGTATTTGGATTAGGATAAGGGAAAGTGTATGTGGTTTGGTTTTGGGTTTGAAATAATGGTCAGTTTTAAAGTTGAATCTCATACCGAGGTACAAAAACGTATACCTCGGAAATTTTTACAAACCGTCATAGTGAGGTAGTGAGGTATTAGGCTAGACCAAGGTGTGTGTGTGTGTGTGTGTGTGTGTCATTTCTTTTTGTTGCTTTTGTTGTTATTTTTCCTGGATTCAAATTCAGAACTTACTTTCTTGTAGTACTATTAACTGAGTTGATTACAGATATGTTTGTTACAATAAATGAGTGGAATTTCAAATTATAAAAATTTCAATCACTTAAGGCTATGTTGGTGCCTTGATAGCTGAATAAAGAATTGTTGTTAAAAATGGCCATTATGAGTGCTCAACTAAAATTGATAGCAGATACAACTTGTGGCCTTGTTTAGAGCTTATTTAAGACGGGACTGTCTAATTCTTAATAGCGAAATATTTCATAAACAACACAATAGAATCACTTTTTTTGTTTTATTTGTCTCTAAATAAAGGCGAATATATCGCCCATTGAAAGCCAGAAGGGTTCATCAGCTTTTCTTTTAAATATGCTGACGAGCCTCTCTGAATCAATGGACGATAAATGGAAGTTGACGATTTTTATATAACAAGGAAGAACACTATTGAGATTGAGCAGGTCTGAAAGGAAAGTTCTAACTACATATATAACAAAAGAAATGAGTCATCTTTCACTTGTAGAGTCGTTCTACACGTTAGTTCTAAAACAGGATACGGATTGAACGTCAATTTGAGAAATAAACATGATAGAAACCTAAGCGCTGTGGGACGTTTCTTGGAATGCATAGTGCATTCTCACATCGGTGGACGCCTTAACTCAACCTTTGTTCTTAGATCTTCACTCTTATCATTGTCATGCTCTGGATTATGCGTCAGTATTCAGAGAGCTTGAATTAAAGAGGGTGTTGGAGCTGTATCCGGGGACAATGAAAAAACTTCTGCCACACAGATAACGTGACCAGCGTGACAGGGCAATGTGCTATCGAGATTGTGGACTTAAATGATGTACAGAAACTTTTAATTATCTTTCACTGGTCAATTCATGAGAATGTAATACTGCCTCGCTCATGGTAGTATTATAAATGGATAAAAAAATGAAATAAAAAAGATACTCATTCCTAAATTTAGTTTAAATCTCAGAATACAACTTTTAATGACACTGGCTAAAGAAGATTAAACGTTCTTTATACAAATGGGCTTTCTTGAAGAGATCAGTGTGGTATTTCAGACTATTTTTTCTATACATCCCAGCACGTGAACATTTTTGCTACTTCAACGTATACTTAGATAATTATGACCCTTGACTTTGTCCGTATTGCCCATATGTATATCTTATGTGCATAATTTGGAAAGTGATATCAATTCAACGAGTTTTGACATTTATCTAGCTAATCCTTCGAAGACCATTTCACTCCAAAATGAGACGGAAACCCCTCGTAGATCAACGAGCACTTCCCAAACACCTTATCTACATTCTGGTGTAAATTTTCACACACTCTTCAATGGGAAATAAACATACCTTAGAGATTTTCCTCAGTCATTGAATGGTCAATTTAAGTCAGCGAGTTATACCAGATACTGCCGGAGTCTATAGTTTGATTATCGCTATAAAAAGTATTCAGTATATGTTCTGTATATATTGCGTTGGCATTTTCAAACAAGATTTGGTTTTTACCTTCTGATACATTGACGAGATTGAGCTGGTTAATGTCTGGTTGAACATCGCTCCTCCACTGCCAATCTGTATCCTGAAAGAGTTGAAAAAATCGCTTTCTTATATCACCTTCTGTCTAGAATACATCATTAGTCAAAAAAAAGTTTTTTGTTTCCAATAACATCTCTGAAAAGAATAGAGTCGGTAGGTTGGCTGAATTTTTTTTATCTGTAACTTTCTTTCCTTTTTTACCTTAATTTTCCGAGGATGTGACAAAAAAAAACAAAAAAAAAACAGAGTTTTATGCAATCGTAAGAACCCGAATACTTGGGGAAAAGTTTAGGGTCGGTACAAAAAAATAGGGTCGGTCGGGTTAGCGGAAACAAGTAATATTTTTATTGCGCTAAAGTGAAGCGATCTCAATAGTAAAAAAAAGAATTTACACAATTTTTATTAACTATGATACATGCATATACATGAAGTGTACACTTCCAATAATGAAATAAAAATCGCGAGACATAGCATAGATATCAATACAAAAAGTATTTAAATGACCAGAGTACTGAATCATGTCCTGACAAACTCTCGTATATACATTGAACTGTCTTAAAAGGGGGTAAGAATATTTTAACATTTTTTTAAGTAAATAATGGGTATTAGGTTCTCCTACAGAACTTTATTTGAAATCAATGCCGGTCGATGTAAGAATACGATCGTACACATCAAACATGTCTTTCAAATGCCAATTCTAATACAAATCTCTGAGGTAGACGTGTTAAATTTCAGATCAATGACGTCCTATCATTTTTGTAAATCACTTTATTACGTGTTGTCCTAGCTCCTATTAACAAAATAAGAGTCTAATGAGTTTAATTAGTTTCTATTTCTGGCGGATACATATGGTATATGTACGTGTTCAGTTACAACTAACGTTTGTATAACGTCAAAGATTGGTGAAAATCATTAAGATGTTTCATGAGATCTACGTCATAACCGGAAATATTCGTTCTCTGCAGGTAAATGGCATATTGCAGTACTTACGTTTTTATAATATCCAATCCAGTATTTTTGTCTGAGTCATGTGGACGCATTTGCAATATAAACGTCTGTTCAGTAAGATCATTCAGGTCACAAGGTCTGCTTGCTGGTTCTGACAATGATCGGACGCCTGTTCCCAGCTCAAAGTAACGGTCGACAGTTTGTAACAACCGCCCCGTTCTTCCACCCACGCATGCAGGCAAGCAGTGGAGGCTGTTGTGACAAACAGAGATCCCATTAAATTCTAAGATGAATCTGGATTTTAACTTATGCTTAAACTTATCTATTTTTTATGACCAGTACTTGGGAAGACCATGAAAAAGGGGTTCGAACCAAAACACTTCCGATTCGCAGACACGTATGCTACCACCGGACTATATCGCCCTTGCTGGCTTAATTTGAATACTGTTTGTAGAATTTGTAAATCTATATACATGCATATTGATTGTGTTACTTGTTGTCTTGGCCATATGTATATGAAAAATAATGCAAATGGCGAAAAAACATTTGGCCCATATGACATTATAATAAAGAGATATTGTTCATTGCAAATAAGAACACTTAAATGATTTAATGCAATGGTTGAAAAGGCTACTTTTGAAACTTATTGCAATGCAAAACAAAAAAATAAACCAGCTTAAAGGTATCACTGATGGTGATTTATACCCGTACCACAGTGCAATGGAAAGGTTCCCAGGAGGTCACATGAAGGTCAGGGTCACAATTATGTAGGAAAGGGTGATGGCACTGTCTAAATGAATATTGTGTATTTAGGTAATACTTAGCATATTTTCAGTAATATATTTTCTTATAATGCTTTTTTTTAACAGCTCGTACTCGTGAAAAGGCTCAGTTTAATGTGATAATTTGGTAAAAAATTAGTCAAAAAAATCGATCGTAATAAGAAAGACTGTTTACGATTACGTAATATTTTACTAAATAAAAGAAATATGTTTCACAAGAAAATTGCTCGAAGTGTACAAAGTCACTTTATAGGTTCCAGACGTTAACAACGTCTGAACAAAACGGAGTGCATTTGTAAATATCCGGAATCAGAGTGAATGTATTTCTTAGCTCAGAGCCAATGTTGAATCTAATCTAGAAACCAACAATGTTTTTATTGTATTGAAATTATCTTATGTGTTTGGGTGACAAAAAAGAAGCAAGACACAACAAATGAAAACAAGTTAAATATCGGTTCAGATTCCTCTGGTGTAGAATGTAATCCGAAAACGTAAAGAACGACACGTTTTTCCCTATTGCAATCAGTGTTACAAGAGTACCACGTGTTTTAGGTTTGCTTTTCGTTAGATTAATCTTGCGTTTTACTGATGCATTTTTCTACAATATGCTAAGAGTTCATGTATATGCAGGCTTTTCTATAAGTGTATTTGATTTGAAGAAAACCTAGAACCTCTGAAAATACTCTTTTTTTTTATTCCTTCGTTAACATTCCGCACGTTTTTAACGTCAACGATAGCCGTTCTCTGGAAAATATCCGACTACCCCTAATGCGCCTAGATGTTTTATTACAAAGCATTAAAAGAGATGACCTTGATCTTGTGTCCTCTATTATGGGAAAGTAAACGAAGTTTTATGATGAAACTAAAAATAATGCCTTCATAGCCTGCACAAATTATTTATTTATAGCACAATTCTAGTAGATACATAACCCATGCAGAAATACAGCAATATCATTTTAATTCCACAAACCAGTCTAACTTTGGTCCTATTTTAAAGGTCGTAGCTAAAAAAAATCCATAAGTACGTCACTAGCTTATGGTCAATGTCATCAAAGTTCAAATCTAAATGCTACACCAGCAAACAGTACCTATGATCCAAATTTGAAGGCCATAACTACTTGAAATTATCAATTTTCGTGGGACACTAATTTCTATTAGTTTTATCCGCGAATATCAATCCCACAAAAACTTGTCTTGTCTAGACCTCACGTTTTCTAGAAAATAGATTCACGAAAAGAATGTACCCACGAAATTTCCTTAGGTTTATAATCAACGAAATTTAATGTCAACGAAAAGAAATGATTTTACAGTAAAACATTCAAAAGTAGATCACTGAGTCATTATCTAGGTCGTCTGAGGTCAAAATTCGGTTTCACAAACAAAGCTGTACCATTGGTCCGAAGCTGAAGGTTAAAGCTCTCTCATATTAAGTCTAAGTAAAACATGTGATCGTCGGGCGGTGTCTATTTTGTCCTCAAGGCAACACGTCAATATCTACACTCCTGGCCTTGTGGTTTCTGACAAGAAGAATTTTAAAATGAGAGTGCAAAATCGGTAAATCTGTGTGATTTTCTGATATTACAAGGGCCTGAAATGTAGGTCTATCAGTCCAATTTCAGCCATAATCGAACTTATTGTGTATACGTTTAATGAAGATTGGTTAACAGTTGCAGGTCCTAGAGTGTAAGCAAAGTATGGCATTTTATAATTCAAGGGCCATGACTAATGTCGTAATGGAACTAGTCCGACAAGTTATGGCCCAAAATATTGTCATGAAGTTTGAAAATGATTCCTTAAGAAATGAAGATGCTAGAGTGAAAACAAGCTAAATTCCATCATTTATTATTAATAATTATAATAATAATTATTATTATTTTAATTATTATTATTATTATTATTAAAGGGTCATTAATCATGACCTAATAAGCCAACATCAACAATAATAGAACTTGGTCGAGAGATTGTAAACAGCAACATTATCGATTAGCTTGTATGACATTGCTTATGAAATGAAGATACAAAAATGTAAACAAAGAGAATTTATGGCATAACTCCTGACTGAATCAGTCAATATCAACAATTATCGTACTTGGCCGAAAGATTATGGCTATAAAAATTGTCATAAAGTTAAGTGAAAACTTTTAAAAATGTATATGCTAGAGTGTATAAAGAAGTGATATCTGGCATTTTTTATATTTAAAGGACCATAATTCCTGACCTAAATGGCTGATTTCAGCCATAATCGAATTTGGCCAAGAGATTATGGCAAAAACATTGGCATTTAGTTTGCAGATGACTGCTTGAAATATGCAAGAGTATAAACAAACTTATTGTGTACAATAGGCGACCGGAGGACATTCAACCATCCTAATAGCTCATGTGCTCAGGTGAGCTAAAAAGAGACCCCTCCAATTCCGAAATGACCGAAACACTGTCGGTAAAATGGTAAACATTTAAGCAATGGATTTAAATATGGACATGGAATAAGTTATACAAGTTATATAATGGATTCTTTCCATCTGGGAACTTTTTTCTCTTCTAAATATAATTCCATAATGGGCATCCTTATATATGTACCGAAGAAAGCACAAGGTTTTTATCGTATTGTAGCGTACTTTATGCGTATAACATGCCGGAGACCTATTGCTTAGCTGCGCAGAAATCTTAACTGAACATATCATACTTTTTTATTGCTCTTTATATTATTTATTTATTTATTTATTTATTTATTTATTATCTTTTTTATATCTGTTTTCTATTTTCTGAAATGTTAATTTTTAATATGTGATGCCCTAAATTAATGACCTGGTAGAACTGTTTAATAATTAATATCAAGATTCGTATGAAGCATTTTTAAAGTAGGCATATGATCGTAAGAAAGTAAAAGCAGACACGTGGTATGATGGAATATAGAAATGAAACGCAGAGGCGTCTCATAGAGGCATCTAATGGATATTGATGATTTAAAACAAACTATTTAGAAAGAAATTTAAATTCGGTTTATTTGATTTCACGAATGTTTACGAAGACGTGTCTTCATCTTAAACGTTTGTTGACAACATAAATTTGCTCGAGCTATTTACCAAGCGAGCCGCTGATCAATAGATTGAATTTTAAAAGTTCACTGAAAGTTGTGGTGATAAAATGACGGATGAGGTTTGAAGGCACTTATTTGATAACGTTTCTAAACTGAGACGAGATGCTGAACCTTCAGCATATCAGCATCTTAAAGATGTATGAGAAATGCATCTACCGTGATATCTTCCCCTTGTTAAAAAACACACACACACACACACACACAACTAAAATTACCAAGAAGACAAAAACAAAACCAAAAAAGAAAGAATCAAAATAAGGGGAAAAAACATAATACTATATTGTACGTAACTTCAGTGAAACTGCAATCGTGTTACTTGCCTCTCTTCGGTATCCTCCGTAATGTGTACGAGTGATTTTCGGAGTTAATCGGTTAGCAAAATATCATTTCGAAATATATATTTTTCACATTAAAGGAGCTTGTTCACAGATGGTCATGGACTATGAATTTGATATTTAACTATATGTTTGTATTTCGTCTATCAATACCAATCTACAGACGCATGGTCACCCAATGCAACCATCCGTGATTGTAAAAAAAAGAGAAAAAAAAGTGTTTTTCCCCATCGCAGGCATTACCGTTACAGACGGTATTGAAACTATATTTAGAATGTTTCTATTTTCATTTGCTGTCCCTTGGCTGATCATATTCACTCTTCACGCGTTCGTAGGCTGAAATTACGGAATCGCTACCTTGAACTGGTGAAGACACCATGTTTCGGAACGAATCACGTGGTACCGCAAGTAGTTGCTTTTGGGATGCTGTATTTTTATTTTACCGATTTAGCCGAAGTTGCGTATACGAACTTAGCGTTAACCCGTGTAATGTGACATACATTTGCCGAGTCTATTTGTCAGGGAAAAAAAACTTCACCAACATTAACGAGAGAATGCAGATTTTTTTTTTTTTTTTTTTTTTTTTTTGTTCCGATCCAACTGTCGCCTGCGAAAATTATTGTTGCTACTGTTATAAGTGATGTATGTATCCAATACTTACCTTGGAAGCGGAACCAGGCTTGTAGTGCAATAGTCACAGCCTGAAACCAGATTACAGCAATCTGACTGAAGTCATCTCATTTATCTACGCTACATAAGAAAGATCGTGTACTTTAGTCAGATTATTATTACAGCAGACGTACGTACGCCTTTGGCAGGTCACCGTTTCGTCTGCGTTTTATTAACCTGGTTCTGATATCATCTACTTACCTTATTAAAGTAATAAAATACATGTAATTTGCTGAAATAATTCAACTCTTGGCAACAAATTTCATAATAATGTTTCTTAGGGAATATTCTTGACAATTTTAATTTTAACTTAATGTCATCTTAATAATTCTTAAAATAAAGTGAAATTTAATATTAAGATGTCGTCTGTAGACACAATAAAATTCAAGTAATGAGACATACATATAAGTAATTGAATATGATCTCACCAGTTGTAATAATTCATCCATATTTATGTATGCAATTTGTGTATAAAACTTGACACGTCTTTCATAACCACTAGACAAGCTCGGAATTATTAAAGCGACAGAGGGGATCGAATAAAGAGGGATCAAGGTCACATGATCACGCTGTACAGGTGACCGTGCAGTCTCAGAAACAGATGGTTGCGGAGTGACCTCCATCTAGATCTAGATCTTGAAAATTGCTAAGATGGTGCATATTTGTCATAATGCAAACCATTCTTATTTGATTTCTTGCAATCGATACTTCACGTTGAATGACAAATTACTTTGAAATAAAGGAACTATTGTTTGGTCCCAATTCCTGGAAGTGGCGACGCTTGAGGACCTGTCACTACCAAATCTGTCCAAGAGGTTTGATGTTTGGTCTTTCAATATACCAGAAACATAAAAAGTTTTCCCGCTCATTAATTCCATCAAAAACATACGATTATAATTTGCAGGGGCCTCCGTGGCGGAGAGGGAAAGTCGCTGACTTTAACACTCACTCAGCCCCTAACCGCGTGGGTTCGATCCCGGCAGGGTCATTCGGATTTTCATGTGAGGAAGCCTTCCAGCTGGCTTGCGGTAGGTCGGTGGTTCTATCCGGATGCCTCCGTGCATCCGGGGTCTTCCTCCACCTGTAATTAGCTGGACGTCGCTATATGACTGAAATACTATCGAAGTGACGATAAACTCATGCTGACAAGATAATGATGTACAAGCATGTATTAAAAAGATATTGTTCATTAATAGGCATTCTTTTTAGCACTGATCGGTTAAAGTAAATAATCGTATTTGTCATTTTTCTCATTCTAACATCCGCGAAATGATATTAAAGGTATCATTAAATGAAATTAACTTATCTTTGTCATTATCTTACTCTTTAAATAAAATATAAATACATAAAACATCAGCTGACAAAATCAATTATGAAAGCACAAACCTAAACGATAATAATCATTTTGCACATATACAGGTACACATATATCGGCCAACGTGCAAGTCGTAACATTTTCTGCATACTCCGTTTACTTTTTTTCTTTTGCAGAAAAAAAGCTATTCTTAATAATCCACAAATATTGCACAATCAGATAACATAAATATCAGCACAAATGAAACAAGTAACATTTAGCAAATAACTTTAATAAGAATAATTAATAAATGCCTGTGCCATTCTCACAATATGTGAAAAACACGTTGCAACGCAGGTTGCAATTAAATCGCCAGCAAACATCACATGTACAGAATGTTAATAGGTGTGAAATACATAGCACTTTAAGCCTGGGACCGGAAATTAAGTTCGAGAGTTCCAGCCATGAGTTTTAGATTCATCCGATGTCGAACAATAAAGAGTAAAGAACAGTTTTGCCGGGCCTTGAAATTTGTTCGAGTAAAATATGGTGTTCTAGTAATCAGTGTTCGAGTCACCGAAGTTCGATTGTATATAGTGACTGAAGTGATTACCTCCCTCTGAAAATTTTGTTTTCATGAGTTATCTCCTCAGAAAACTATGATTAATCTCTCCTGAAAATATCATATTTGTACGGTGATTTTTTTTTAGATTTTTTTTTAATGAAATGAAACATAATCATATATTGTGGCTTTCTACCATGATTTTCTCTCAAGATTCAATCTCATTTTTTTTCTTCACATTTTAAGATATTGTTTGTTTACCACAGCTTTCAATGTTAACTTAAATATGGATTATCTCCTCAAAATCTAACAATCTCGGTGAAAATTTTTCATGTTGCTTTGTTTACAACGCAACATTACAATGCAACATATTAGGATCGGTCGTGGGAACCTGAATACCGGATATCAAAATGCAATGCCCTCTAGCGAGCAAGCAATACGTGCACCTGTTTGCTCGTACCATCGTTATATGCTATCATGACGAGCTCCAATTTAGGCGAGTGACATTTTTTACATATCTTATATGGAGAAAATGCACTACAATCTTCTTTGTATGATTTTTATCATTTTATTACAGAGTTGTCACGGCACATAACCAACGATAACTCTGCAACAATGCGTAAGCGGGAAAAATATCAATGAAAATACTATCATGAATGAAACTGTGTGACGTAAGCCTGTAGCGCGGTGTACAATCCCCATACCTCTGGCATGTAAATTGAATAGTTAATCAAATAGATATTTCAATGAAAAGCGAGTCTTCAGTCTTCAAAATAAAATGATATAATAGATACAAGATCCATTTGATGTGGAAAATATTTTAAAATATTTCCAAATATCAAGTCACTTGACTTTCTCCTTTAGCACCGTCTCCGGTGGCCGAGTGGTTAGAGCGTCCGCCTCGGGAGCCGGAGGTCGTGAGTTCGATCCCCGGCCGCGACATACCTAAGTCGTAAAAAATGGTACTGTTATAGCTCCCTTGCTTTGCGCTAAGCATATAAGGGTATTTGCAGGACTGGTTCGCCCGGTGTCAGGATAATGTGACTGGGTGTGGTATCATGCCACATGTCTACGGCGTGATACTGCATACTATATCCGTCTCAAGTAGACATCGTCTGCAAATGACTGAAACACTGTCGGCGGGACACCCAACAAACAAACTTTCTCCTTTATTGTTTCGGATTTTGCTTTACGCAACAGTAGGACTCTCAGTCCTTTGATATTTTTTTTCACATGTCTTTAGATAAAATTATAGAAAAAATACCATCCCATGACCAGATATGTAATATGGCTTTAAGAGTGGGGATACCTTAAAAGCACTCAACACACAATGCATTGATTCTAGCACTCATTTAATTAGCTGGCTGTTACAATAAAAACATCTATGCTTTACTGTCTCTATTTCCCTTTCGCTACATTATTCATTAATCTATTATGCAATTCGTACCTCTCGCATGAAATTACATAGATTATAATGGTTGATAGGTCTGTTAGAAGTCAGCTACACTTATTGGTATGTAAGACGGTCAACATATCATAAGTTTCCAATATGGAAAGGAAAGCCAATTCCTTCGATTGTTTTATTCACGTCACGTCGACAGTATTTCAGTAACTT
>CM037784.1:63888157-63938157 GCA_021229015.1 Solen grandis
AAATTTATGGTAGAAAGCCACATAATATGACTTTTTTCTCGAAATTTCGTGAAGAAATAAAAGCTTAAAACACCGTTAAAAAGGAAATAACCACATTTTTAGTTATCAGAGAAAATAATTCATTTTTTTTCAGGGGAGATAACTAAGAAAACAAAAAATATCAGGGAGAGGTAAACTAAATTTCAGTTCAGTCATTTTATTGCTCCTCAATTTGTCCCATGGTTTTAACAAAGCTAATATTGCCAAGTTATATTTGTATATCTTTGATGGAATTGATGGTTATTAAGGTGAGGACACGTATAGGGAAAGATATGATGCTGCATCACTGCTATATCATGCCGTTGACATGTGGTACAGTAAAATACTAAATTCCATTATCCTGACACTGGACCTACTCATTATCTCACAAAAAAATAGTAATAGACTTTTAGTGATGTACTTGCAGCAAATCAACACTTTATTGAACAATCTAAACGATTTCAGTTGCTCAAAGGATTTAATGGGTAAATTTTTAACAACCTTTAAACATTCTTAGTGAATGAAAAATTCTGATATTGTGGCTTCGAATCGCCATCATTGTCGTCCTATAATCTCATGTTTTTTTTTCCGTATTATATATAATGAACATGTACTGTGAAATTTCCAAGCATCAAAAAATGATAAAATAGATGAAATAGGCACAAGAAAAGTAAGAGATTTTTTATTCGGCACTATAAAGAATGTTAGTCATAAATATATAAGATTTGTCTAGTAAACGTTCGCCTGATATTCTAAGATCATCTGAAACAATATCTCATTCATTTAGATGGAGGGCACATGAAAATAAACCTACTTATGGCATACTCAACATGGGTGTTGGAATGGGGATTTCTACGCTTCCGGGATGCGTACGCAGCAATGGACCAGACTGCCCGGATGTGCGACATGATAAAATGGCCGCTGGATTATTTCATGAAGAGTTGGGACTCATTGGCCAAGACACTATACGTACAGGTAATTGCGCATGCGTTTTTGTCATTTTTTTTTAAAATGCCTTTGTTCTCAAAACATATGTAAGATTTCGTCATTCCAGGCGGTTTAATGACCAAGGAATTCTTATTTGTGTTTCATTTTATAATTACAATATACATGTATGTATGTTCTGGTTTCAAATTTGCAGTGGTACGTTGCAACTCGTGAAAATATGTTTTAATGAGCATTCGTGATAGACGGCAACGACATTCCTGACAGAAAAGTATTAACTTTCTCCTTGCCAGATTGGAAACCCCCTCCTGGACAGATCCTACTGGGGTAGACCAGAGAACCTTGACACGTGGCGTCCCGCATACTCGGTGGACCAAAACCACCCCGGAAGTGACGTAGCTGCAGACATGGCGTCTGCACTTGCTGCTGGATTTTTAGTTTTTAGGGACATTTGTAATGGTAATTGATGTACATCATCATCTTTCAGTATATCAAATGAAGCATCCCCTTTCTAGATCCTTTACGCATTTCATAGCGTCTTCATTAATATATTTATCTATAAAGACAACTTTTGGAAAGTTGTTGTATTGGGGTTTTCCGTCGCTGCGACAGTATTTCAATCATATAGCGACGTCCAGCTAATTACAGGTGGAGGAAGAACTCGAGTACACAGAGGTACCCGGGAAGAACCATCGACCTACCGCAAGCCAGCTGGAAGGCTTCCTCACATGAAAAATCCGAAGTCCCTACCGGGATTCGAACCCACAGCGGTGAGGGGCTGAGAAATTTGTAGTCCACGACTGTAACCGCTCGGCCACGGCGGCCCCACTTTTGGAAAGTCAAGTAGATCTAATATCCAAAACCTTTAGTTTGGCCATATCAAACTTTATATACCAGGGGCCGTATTCATAAAGCTCATTAGTTTTAAAGGGAAATAAATCCTTAACTGGAATAAATCTCCTAAGGTGTTTTATAAATAATACTAAAGGAACTCCTTAATAACTTAAGGAAATCTATGTGATTTTAAGGAAAATCCTAGAAACTAAGGGATTTTTCCCTAAGGAGCTGTATGAACACGGTACTCATCTATTTCTTGCCTATTTTCAATTTAGAACTACGTCATCAATTTATTTTTACACGTGCAATCTAACTATTATTACTTACGTGTGCTCCCAGATAGTTCCTATGCCAACCACCTCCTGACAGCAGCGCTCGGTATTTACGACCTAGCCAACCAGACGGAAGGTGTTTATAGTGACCAGGTTCCCGCCCATCCGGACTACAAGTACGTCTCATAATCTAACTCTCTGGAAATATATAATCAAACCTGTCTTAAGCGGTCAGTCAATGGAACACGAGAAAGTGACTGTTTAACGGAGGTGACCGCTAAATGAAGGTTAAACATATAACAATATGTTTGTGCAGTAATATCAAAACTAGCCGCTCAGTAATATCAAAACTAGCCGCTAAATGGAGATTAACCGCTTAATACAGCTGACCGCTAATACAGGTTCAAATGTATATACACATGAAATGACATGAATATTACTCACGACGTGCCTAAATAGCTCTAATGATTAATTAGTGGTTTGAGAATTATGATATTGTGAAAATGAAACGTAAATTAAGAATGATATTATTTGACTAAATCTAGAACGTTTCAAAAAGTCAAAAACAGTTTTCACAGATAGAACTTTATGTAATATGGTTATGGTTTGATTTAGTGTACTGTAATAAGGGAAGTAATTCTTGTAATATTAAAGGAGTCAATAAAAACGAGTGAAGTCCCTTGTTGTGGGGAATGAACCATTACTGATGTATTTAATTTTGTGTATTATTTAATCCCGCGTAATCGGCTTCGAGCCAGAACGATGGTACACTTATGGCCTTTAAACATTCTAAAATAGAACTAAAATGCCTGAACTAAAACGAAGTAAAGATCAGGGCGCTGTGGTCCAGTGGTCTCGACTGCTTATCCGAAGTCTTCAGGATCGAACCCCATTGGAGCGATGTTTTCCAATGCCTTTCCCAAGCGCAAAGTACTGGTCCATCTCAAGAACCGTCGAGAGGGATTAGTATCAGTTGTAAGAACTTGTTTCTCAATCGATGTAAAATAAATAAAACAAAACAAGCTTAAGCACCCAAGTTACACATCACATTCTACTCTTATATGTATCACGTGACCCCAGGTCCACGGGTTACCAGGATGAACGGACAGTAGCGGGAGCATGGCTGTACCAGACCACCCGCAACGACCAGTACCTGGTAGATGCCGTGGCCAGTCATCAGACCGGACATCCGTGGTCCTTCTCCTGGGATGACAAACGTGCTGCAGCGGATGTAAGAAAGCCATTTCTATTATTATAATGGCTAGCAAACATTTTCTGATGGCTAAATTTCAAACCTTACGGTAACGGTAGGATTTGAGTACTGAGTACTCAGAGTTCCCATAGAAAACCCCTTTGGTTTGACGTGGTCAGCGGAGGAAGTGTCCTGGCTGGGATTCGAACCCCAGATCTCTCGAACGCAGAGCGGACACTGTACCACTGGACTATTACGTTATTCTTCCCCTCTAAGTCTGTAAATAAATATTGCTTAAACGGATGTTCACGCACCAAGGACTGTTAAGCATAATTTTATCGAGGAATACAGAAAACTGAACACAACAATCTCGGGCGCGTATTCCAGGCCTACGCCTGTATGCACGTGCGTACAAAACGATGTCAAAACTGAAAACGAATGCGCTCCTTTAGATATCTGAGATTTCTCAGAAAATATGGATTATAGGTCTTAAATTTGCAAGAATTCAAATTTAAATTTGCAACTTCTGAGGGCCATCAGAAACCGTCCTGCCTCTACCTAAGCTTTAAGTACCGTGTTCCTTGTTCCTTGGAGTTCTTTTCAATTACAACCATCTTAATTTAAAAGTCGTAAAAAAATGGCAATGGAAAGCTCCCTTGCTTGGCGCTCAGCATATAAAGGTAGTTCCAGGACTGGTTGGCCCGATGTCAGGATAATGTGACTGGGTGTGGTATCATGCCACATGTCTACGACGTGATACTGCAGTGCGGTGGCACTATATCTGTTCAAGTAGACATCGACAATGACTGAAACACTGTCGGTGGGACGTTAAATCCAATAAACATATGGATTAAAACGAAAGCTTATCCTTTTCTTCTCCTCATCAAACCACGATAAACACTAATATGGCTGTATGACCTATATATGTATATGTAAATGTTGTCCTATATTTGAATTAATGCAACTTTTAAGAACACTTGACCGAAATGGATGGATACTACTGTAGTGTTATCTCCAAGGACGTTACTTATCGCCAGACATCACGTGTGCAGTGTTAAACTCAGTCCGAGTTGTGGCATCCTGTATATTATTGTCAAAATTAGGTTATCATTTAATATCAAAAGAGAAATTTATGCGATACAGAAACCAAATTCGGTCACTCTGCTTTTCGATATAATCTATTTCTTCATACTTTTTTACCCCCCCCTTTTAAACCACCATCATTAAGTTAGCCACGGCTGTTTCTAAACTGATTGACCAATGATATTAGACTCGTACTTCGAAATCCTGTTTCTGATAAAGTCCACAAGAAATCGGAAATATTAACTTGAAACCTGTGGATCATTCTTACAGTTATTTGTATCTTATGGCCACGAGTTAGCTTTTTTTTTCCTAATAAAAACACCATGTCCCCTCTGTGCTTCCGTATAATAGGATCAATTCTGTAAAATTTGGTCAAAATCTATTCAGCGGTTAAGGATGAGATGTTGTTTAAAGGAAATTGTGGACACTCAGACGACGGACAAAAGGCGATCACAATAGCTCACCATGAGCACGTTGTGCTCAGATAAGCTAAAAAGAAAATGTGTTTGTTTTGGGTGGATATGGAATATATCTCATCTCGCAGTGTTACAATTTTAACGTTTACTTTTTAAAATATTAAAAATAGTATTATCACTTCTCGATGAGATATATTCAACATCTTCTAAAAACAAACAATTATCCTCTATATGTTTTTATCAGATGCTTATGATGATTATAAGGATGGTTGTAGAGTTCATGTTGGGGGAACGAGAGCCTTTGCTTTCAACTACGGTACACCATGTAGATACGTACGTGTTAATGGCGCGCTATGATAGCTCTAGTTTGTGTATGCCCGTGTCACACTCTAGCGTATAAGAGGAACGTATGAATAACATATGAAACATTATAGCTTAAACGCACAACTTTTGAGCGTACGGACCCAAATTTTCGACGGTTGTCCTTGATGAAGGTATGAATTACGGAACGCCAAATCTTCATAACCTCAAATATTTGAAGATCTCTTCAAATATTTAGAGATATCTTCAAATGAATTATTGATATCAACAAATCATTTGAAGATATCAACAAATGATTTGGAGAGATCTTTAAATGAATTAATGATATCAACAAATCTTTGTTGATACCAACAATTGAATTGTTGATAATAAATATCAAGAAATGATTTGGAGATATCAATAATTATATACTGAAATCAACAATTGATTTGTTGATATCATTAAATCAATTACGGGTAAGTATTCATTTCATTTAATTGTAGATCTCTTCAAATCATTTTTAATAACTCATTTGAAGATATCTCTAAATACATGTATTTGAAGAGATCTTCAAATATTTGAGTTTATGTAGATTTGTCGTTCCATAATGAATAGCGTATATATATCGTATAACTGGCGTAAATGCAGCGCATGAGAAACTTATATACGAGCGTGTGTCAGCGTAACTTATGCCACCGTCAGTGTAGCGTATAAGTAGCGTATGCATAACGTATGAGTAACGTATAAGGAGCGTCCCCAGATTTAACGCCATGTTCTTCTTTTCCCTAAATATAGTAAACTGCCAAATTTATCAGATCGAACTGGTGTTGGAGAAGAGCTATCCCTATTTTCGTCTCCAGAGGTATGGAAATGGGGCTCTCTATATAAATATTTTATTTCACCTCCCACAAAGTCCTTGAGAATCGTGGTTACGTGGTGACCACCTTTTTTCTATGTAATTTATATATGGTCATACATGGTTCCTAAAAATCATTCTGATTAGAATTTATTTGAATTTAATTGTATGTATTTGTCATTGCTCGATTGTCGGATGTTGTGAGTAGTCTGCGCCTGTTTGACAACTAGTATGTGACCAAGAAAGGTTGTCTATGACAAATCATTTATTAGGTTTGGTTCTTACTCTATGGGGAAATATAGGGGGTAAGCATATTTCATAAAGAGACTTGGCTAGCGCTTCGTGTGGGGTCAGTATCAACCCAATAAGTAATATTTGTTTAATACGCTGGCATTACGCAGGAGACAGAATTTCCGTACGCCAATCACTGATCAGAATACGTTAAATACGTCAGTCATTCGGTTCTAATACGTGATCACAACACCGTATGAAAAGCGTAATTGACCCGATTTACGTACCTTTAGCGTCACTCTAGCGTATTCAGCTTGTGTCTAGCGTATGGCGAACGTATTCCTTGTGTATAATTCATACGCTCGCATACGCTGAGAAATTGTTAAAAAATATTTTTCGGTCTCTGCGTATAAGAACGTACACCGACGTATGGCAGCGTGATTGAAACATATGCACGGCTTATGCCTAACGTTTACCTCACGGCTTATGCCTAACGTTTACTTGCGTATGCGACCATATGAACTTTTTTTCCCATTAAATGATACTGACATTACAATATCATGTAACTTACACATTTTAAATGCCATTTCATTGTCCATTCATTCTTGTAAATAATTCAATACCACAGATCTGTTTAACCTTTTGGCACATAACGTGACATACTTATACAAAATAGTTTGATGTAAAATATAATTTATATGGTACGTTTCGCTTTAAGATAGACTGAAATATTTATGTATGTCGCTTAAACCCAAAGTTTTGGCGCTCTGGTTTATGTGGCATTGCCGTGAACTTTTGAAACAATCTTGTATATTGATTCGATTTCTTCCAACCAAAATTTCTGGTTTACATTTGTATAATAAAAATAATTATTCTAATTTTAGTTACTTCTGTTCGAGATCACCAAAAAAGAACAGTACAAGTCAGGCGTGCAGGGTTTTTTGCACAGTTACATGAAGAATGGCAGTATACCGTACACGCCATGCGGACTGGCATTTGCGGGCAGTCCTGGAAGTAATAGCTACTCAGGTTTGAAGTAACATTACAATCTAATCAATCTTTTTTTTTCTTTCTAATAGAAATTACCCCTACACATTTTATGAAAAACATATTTATTGCACATTTATTATTATTTGATAAATGACATGTATTAAGTTCTTGCTTCGTTACATAAAATCACATTGCTTTATTTGTCTGAGAACAAGACTTGATGGCATTATGGACGGGTTTCTGGGCTTTTTTTCATTTAAAGTATGTCAAAGGTCAAGGCCAACTGCATAATGAATAGGTCCATCCACATAAGCAACTGCCCAAATATTGAAGGAAACCAATGAAGCACAAAGAAGTTATAGCAAATTAACCAAAGGCGTTTGAGCGAGTTTTATTTTCTTCTAACGGACAGATTTTTTTCTAAAAATTTGCATAAGTACTTAAGACTTAAACTTAAAGATATATGAATTAAAAATAGGGGGTCACCATGCTTGTTTAAGAGATTGAGCTTATGGTAGAACATCACTATTTGCTAAAATTTGTTGAAAAAAAAACATGACATTAAAAAATAAGAAAGATTTCGTTTCTGAATACTGTAACAGCATATTTAAATGATATTTTGAAATATTTTTATCAACCATTTTTAACTTATAATGTATTCTATAAGTTACGGATAAAAATACTGTTAACTATGCATTGAAAATGCAAAACGGGCATAAAATCTCACTTGTGCCCGAACCAAAATGTATGAAAAAACTATCCCAAAACTGAATTTTCAGATATATTTTTCTATATAAAAATGTTTTCAACGGACATATATTATTATATTTTCAGAGTCAATTTTTTTATATACATTGTAAATGCTTTATGAAAATGTAAAAAAATACGGATTTATTTTTTTCACCTAAAACTGCTTTTTTTTATTATTGAAATTTAGCCAAATTTGCATAAAAAACACTAAAATGTGACTTTTTGTACATTCAAAATTTGGCAAATATACTTTTGATGATATTCTTAACACAAGAATCTTAAAATTTGGTTATGTTGTGCCCTATATGCTCCTCTCTCTCTCTGAAAATGACGATTCCGCACGTTTACTTGTCTTCAGCGAATGCCGCTTTTATCGCCCTTGTTGCCGCGGAGGAGGGGCTGTTACCGGGTCCCTACAAGATGTGGGCCCAGTCTCAGATCAACTACATGTTCGGGGACAACAGGAACAGCTTAAGTTACGTAGTTGGGGTTGGGAACAATTTCCCCAGATATATCGTGCACAGGGGCAGGTGGGTTTGCTTCTTACATACAACAAATACGGTGTTCTATGACAACTGACTGCTTCTGGTGGCTGAGTGGGTACAGAGTCCACATCGGGAGAGGGGGCCATTGGCTCAATCCCCGGCCGCGACATACCAAAGTCGCTTTAACTAACAGTTTCATGACACCCTTGCCAGCGCTCAGCACATTTTGGTAGCTCCACATCTGGTTAGGCCATTGTCAAGATAGTTTAAATGACCGAACTTGGTATCGTGCCGCTCAGTTGGGTAGCATTGTATACCCGTCTGATATAAATTGAAATTTAGTTTAATCAAATACATTGTATTATCATTCCGATTTCTGCCAACATTCAAACATATTAAACACCATTGTCATTTGTGTCGTTGGAAATTAAAAATGTGGTTTGAAAAGCGGAACTACGAAATATATTGGTACGGACATGGTAACTTGTATGTATTTGAACTTCTGTGACGACCACATCGTTCGTTGATCAAGGTTAAAAGTATGAATTTGTACTAATACTATTATATATATTTTGATGGTAGGTTTAGGTCAAGCATTTCACCGTATATATTGGCGCATACAGCGCAATTAAAGTATAAAGGAGATCGGGAAAACATGCAAATATCAAAAGGAAAAAATGGCAGTCTGGTTCTATTTAATTAGTCCCCTACCGGCATCGCCGAAGCGGACTATAGGTTTGCACTCCGTCCGTCCGTCCATCAGTCACACACGTTATTGATCTAATGTTTGGTATGTCAGAGTACCACTATGAGTTACAGATCAAGTTCGAGTTTCGTTCCGGTCCACTGATTTTTGACGAAGTTACGGGCCTTGGACTTAGTTTTCCAGACTTTTTTTTATATTTATGGTTGTTTTGACTTGCATCAAAAGTATTGACTTGTTTGCAGCGTGAAGAAGGGCGGGGGTTCTTAGTTATTATTATTGCCTGGTCAATACTTTCAGAATGCTTGTTACAAGTACAACGCGTTTTGTACTGTATATACCGGTTAGTACTCAATAAGTGGGGTTCGAGTGCTGATTCAGGACGGTACAGAAATAATTATAGAATTGTATTTTGATGTAAGACAAGCAATCTGATTGGATAATAATATTCCACAGTTAAATCAAGGCACCAATCGGGTAACTACATTCGGTTTATTTTTCTTCTTTTTTTATGAGAACGAAGAATTCGTATCTAATCACAATGTGTGACATGGCATTTAAATTTGTCAAAATACAGTAATTGGCTGGTAATTTAATACTGTGAAAGTACTTGCCATTTATTCAAAACAAACCAGTTTATCATATGAACTATTTCATTTCTCCTTAAATAGAACCACTAATAGAACATAGACTGTTGGTTCCTGATAAGCAACACGTTTTTGACCTGTTTTTCTTTCTTTCTTATTTTCGTTTGTTAAAAAGTAGGATACAATCTGTCTTAGATCTAAGGGATCCTGTTCCTATTCAGAGACAAACACTGAAAAGAGAGAGAGAGAGAGAGAGAGAGAGAGAGAGAGTATGCCCGAATATTTGCTTTTTATGTATGCCACATAAGTTATTAACAAACCGTACATATTTTTAGCTCGTCAATTTTTCAAAGAAAAAAGTCGAGGTATTGTCATCACTCCCGTGTCGTCGTCGTGGTGAAACTCTTTAACCTTGGCCATAACTCTATGGCCCTCTAATGTTAGATTCGTCATTTTCCTAAAACAAACATCCGAACCGATTTCGCTAATCTACTTCAGTGCGTGCCCTGTGAACCGGACTGATTGTGACCCCAAACACCCGGACCCCAACCCGAACCTACTGGTCGGGGCGCTGGTAGGCGGGCCGGATCTTACCGATGACTTCACGGACAGTCGGGATAACGTGTACCACAACGACGTGGCCTGTCATTATAATGCAGGGTACCAGTCCGCCCTTGCAGGTTCGTGCTGTGCTTATTGGTGGCGGTCATGTAGCGACGTATAAATAATTGACGACCGGGTAGAACCATCAACCTGCCTCAAACTGCTTCGTGTACAATGCCCTGATTTCATTTTTTTTTTAAAGTCTAATTGCTCGGGTTTAGAGTCCCATCAAAATTATTTCAGACATATTGGGACTAAATCTACAAGATATGAAATAAAATACTGCTCTTCAGCTATATTATGCCACATCTAACATCACCCTGACATCGGGCTTATCAGTCATACATGGGATACATACTTCACAGCCGAGGAACGAATATGACTTACTAATAGCGGGGCGGTCGCTCTTACAGCTCACCTGTAAGTGACCTAGTCTCTTGCCTTGAAAAGTGAACCGTTTAAAAAGGTTAACCATACCTCAGTGATAGTTTCAGTAACATCTTACGCATGTCGAATGTCTGATAAGAGCCCTGGAAGACCAGTGGAGGTTGCTAAATAGTAAATAAAAAGTGCATGTATATAGTACAATGTACTATATACTAATATCATACTTTTTGTAAGGTGCTGAAATTTATATCTAGAATAGATATTATCCTCATTAAAAACGAGATCTAATGGAATACGTTGCTTTATTATATATGACAACAAGGGTATTCTTTGGAACACACGTGTCACCTGCTTTAGCTTGCCGGACACAGACGACGGAAAAGTGATCTCTGTGTCACCTCTGCTTACAGCAGGTGACACAAAAACTGAAACTGCGCCAGTAAACTCAAAACAGAATTTAAAGGCAATAAATGTCTGAATAGACACTAATCTTCGATTTAGTTTTTCTTGTAAATAGGACTAATTTTCATTTCAGGTTTGATACATTTTGCCCTGGACAAGGCGCTACCCATCTCCCCTGCGCCACTTTGCTGACACTTTCCATCACAGATCACATAGTCATATAAAGCTGTTGTTTTTCATTGATCATTTTCATAGTCTCGTCTTTATGAATGTTTTAATGCACGTTCATTATCACTGAATCAAAGGTTTGTCATTCAACTAAATGTGGTAAAATATTTAAATCGATAAAAAAAATGAAAAATCAATCCTTTTGTCATGTTTTAATTTGTGACCTCGAATAAATAGCGGGCATATTCATTACAAAAATCACGGTCTTTTATTTCTACATCAAAGACCAGACATTAAGATATTATATGAACACATGTAGTTTGAATGATTGTTTAAAAAATGAAGTTTAAACATTTTAACTGTACACAACTTCCGCGTTAGTGTCTACGTTTATGGTTCATACATAATTTTCTGAAGTAAAATTTAAGGCTTTTTTTTCAAGGCCTTAAAATTCAAAATTAAAGACTTACATAAGCCACAACTTTATGCTTTAAATTTTATGGCATAAAAGGTATGAACCTCAATTTTTTAACAACTTGATGAACATTTTTTTATGATCAATATCGTAATTTCAAACCAAAGGTTTTCTAAATACCTTTCAGTTCATTTTACGGTTTCTTCAAGGGTTTATAGACAAAATGTTATTTTCAAGGATTTTAAGACAGACATCAAGGGGTTTTCAAGACCTATACGAACCATTAGAACCTAGAAATTTTGATGAGAGCGATAGAGACTGGTGAATGTTTCAAATTTCTTTAGAACAGCTACACAATCTTTTGTGTAAATAAGGTCAGACATTGATCTCATACCCAGAGCAGCTCTTGGATAATCTTATCATTTTATTTGAACACACAGCTGTAATCATTGGAATTGGCCTCTGTTCAAATACTGTACGCTGCGAGAATTGCATCCTGGTGCTTTTCAATTTAAGAACCATGGTCTGTTAGTTGTTAACAGAAGACGGTAGGTATCGCGTGTTCCACAGGATTCTACAAAATTTAACAAGAGGAAACCAAAATCAGTTTCGTAATTGGTACATATAAACAATCTCTGTTGCATTTTGTCTGCAAATATACTTATGTAAACGTGTAATTGTGAACAACCCCTGGAAAAAAATGTAAAAAATAACGATGCCTGAACGCCACTCTAATGGTAAGCGCCGCAGATGGCCGTTTGTATCGCCGGTTGTTCTAAGCCCTTGGAGTTCAGTTGTTTTAATCAACGAATTATTTGCTATCGGGTGTTTTTTTTTTTTCTATTATAAAGGAACGAAAAGAAATCACTTTCAATTATCTATCTCTTGTCAATAAAAAACACAAGACATTATTTTGGAGAGTTCACTGTTGCTGCGACATTATATCAGTCGTATAGCGACCCTAAGTGTGCACAGGTGCACCAGGGTAGAACCATCGTCCTATCGCAGGCCAGCAGTAAGGCTTCCACACATCAAAACCCCAGTAACCCTTCTGAAAGAACACGGTTTCATATACCATTAAAACATTAAAAGACGTTTCAGCGGGTTACCACTAAATGTTTTTTTTTTTCTTTGAAATTAAAATTTATTTTCAGTAAAGGAAACACCGAATTTTAAGAACTTTGTTAAAAACATGATTATATTGCCAAACGATGAAGGTCCAAAAAGTTACATTTCAAAGCTTTCGTGTAGTTTTTGTTAAAATTTTGTCTAAAGCACATATGTGCAGGCTTTCCAGCAGTACATCATAACAAGAGCACCGCATGCGGGTGCAAACGCTCGTCTGTTTTTGCCAACGTTACATATTTTTGTTTAACATTTAAAAAAAGTTGACCTTGAAAATCACAACTATTAATTTATTTACCTTTCATTACCTTTAAATGCAAAGTTGAAGTATGTAATTAAAAAAAATCACAATTGCTAATCCAATTGAGTTTTTGATAATCAACACAAAACTGTAAAATTTAAAGACATTTAAAAAAATTTTTTCCAAAGATCATGACCAAAATCACACCTGCACAGGTTCATATGTTGACAAACCAGTATACAAAGTTTTTTTAGTATACAAAATATTGAAAAATGACAAAGAAATCTATTTTAAAACTTGTCCAGAGTTATGGCAAAATAAGTTTGAAGGTCAAAGTCGATAGATAAAATATTGAGGTATATCTGAATAACCCTTGTCAAGATGAATATGCATACCAAATATAAAGATGTATGTCAAATAGTAAAAAGTTATGGCAAACGTAAACATATCAAAATAGGTCAAAGGTCAAGGTCAAAAGTCCAAAAGTGTAACATTGAAGGAAAGGTCTTGCTACAAGGAATTCACATGTGAAATATCAGTGCCCTGTTGACAACGGTTTTGAAATGACAGGCATTTTAAAAAAATAATAAAGTTTCAGAAAAATATGGTCAAAGGTCAAGGTCAATAGGTGACATATTTGCGTGTCTGGATAGGTATTGTCAAGATGAATATGCATACCAAAAATGAAATTTGTATATTGAATAGTAGAGAAGTTATGGCCAACGTTACGATTCCGGTCGACGACGACGTCTGACGACGACAACGCGGATGCCGGAGTTACGAACATAGCTCGTATTTTTTTCTTTGAAAAAACAGACAAGCTAAAAAACTAGGAGAAAACTTGGAAGCAACAGCACAAAAAACTAGGAGAATTGTAAACAAAAGGGCCATGATGGCCTTAAATCGCTCACCTGAATTCAACTGCTTGAGAGAAAATGATCATTCCTTTAAGTTTCATCAAAGCTGCACAGCGGATTTAGGAGATGTCATTTAAAGATTGTTCTAATTTTAGCTAAGGCAGCCACCTTGGTAAGCGGACCCTAGTGATATTAGCTTTTTTTTTTGCTCAGACCACCTAAGGATCGTTCCTGCAAAATTTCATCAAAATCTGCTCAGTGGTTTAGGAGGATATGTCCTTTAAAGATTTTTCTATTTTTGCTCTGGTGGCCATCTTGGTTGGTGGACTGGAACGATTTTTCCCATTTTTGTGCAGTATCACCCAATGATCATTCCTACTGAGTTTCATCCAAATCTGAGGTGTCATTTAAAGATTTTTCTATTTTTAGCTCTGGCAGCCACCTTGGTTTGCAGACCGGAACAATTTTAGCTAATTTACTCAGTACCACCTAAGGCATCGTCGAATACCCACGGCTGATCGATAGATCATCTATAGGCCGTGGGATACTACGGTTGAATTTGGTCGTTTTAGGGTGTGCCTAATTACACTATTTCATTGGTCGCATCACGTTTTTAAAACCAATCATAAATGCCGTTTTTATAAAGCTGCCAGACGCAGTTATTTCTTTTTGTTAACATGACCTTCAAGCCTCCACGCCGAAGAGTGTTACATTTAAAAGTCTTATTTTATCGGTCGATAAATTAATAACTACCGTATTACGACGGTTTGCTTGTCTATTTCCCCACGGCATGGTGTCATGAAGTGAAACGGAATAAGTCAGCCGTGGGTATTCGACGATGCACTTAAGGATTCTTCCTGTAAAATTTCATCAAAAACTGTTGAGTGGTTTTGGAGATGTCCTTTAAAGATTATTCTATTTTAGCTTTGGTGGCCATCTTGGTTGGTGACCAGGAACGATTTTAGATATTTTTGTGCAGTATTATTCTATTAAGTGTTTTTTTTTTCCATCGCATGATTAATGTTAAATAATGAACAGATAATGACATTTTTCAATGTATGAAATTTCCCCAGAGAATTCACCATTTTTAGATGGCAGCTAGCTACAAACGTTCACCAGGCATCGCTGACCTTGCTTATTTGCATATTTTCCTTGACAATTTTAACTGTACCTCTCTGTGATTAGTGCAGATCCACGTAATGCCATTCTGCACTTAGGAATACGAATGGAATATGTTACGCAGACCTTTTATTCATAACCCTAAGCGCTATTAATGTGCTGTTGTTTGTAAACGTGTTATTTTGCTCTGTAAACATCCATTTTAAGCGTGAACAATATATCCGTGACACTTATAAATCAGAACAGCAACCCATTTTACATACTTGAAGATCTACTCCTGTAAAAAGAAAAAAAAGTAGCGCTTTGAATGTCTGTAATTAACCTAAAGTAGTTCATGCGTAATTTTGCATGAAATCGAGTTAGGTTTCTCCCAGAGCATTTCTTAACTTTGAAATAGAAACAAACATTCAAGTATCTAAAACATCAAGTACCTTGTCAAGTTCTACACTTAAGTAACAGTAGATAGTGTATATAAACTGACCTACTTCGTTAGTTCATACAGTCAGATTCATGACCCTAATTCCAGATTGTTTTGTAACAGAGTGCGAATTTGGTTGTCTTACTACTACCGACTGTAGTTGCAGGAGTTTGTGTGGAGTTTTTGCGTCATGTGGCTTTTGCCTCTTTTGTATCAATAATTAAGAATCACAGCTTTTTTCCTGTTAATCCGGCTGCCGTCTCTCAGCGCATTGATTACTGTATACAAACTAATGTACAACTAGAGATTTATTTTCTTAATCTTAATAAACTATTTCATTTCCAAGTTATTTGTTACATGTTTTTAAAAATTAAATGTCTATGCAATCAATTAAAGTTATCTGAAGATGTTTATACAACAAGAGGGTCATGATGGCCCTATATCGCTCACCTGAGTACCACTGCTCTAAAGGAGCAATCTTAGTAGAAGGTTTCCCAAGAACAAAAGAACATTAGCGCAATTTTTTTTTTAAAATCTGGCCAGTAGCTTTGGAGAAGAAGACTTTAAGTTTTCACTGAATACATTTAAGGCAAATTAGCCCTACCCCTGGCAGCCATGTTTTTTTCCGGATCGGAATAATTTGAGCAATCTTGGTAGAGGTTTACCCAAGGAACATCTGTACTAAAACATTTTGAAATCTGGTCAGTAGTTTTGAAGGAGATGATTTTTAAAGTTATTTATTTTTTCTTTCCATTGCCGTGGCAGTCAGAGTTCTACATCGATCAATTATTTTTAGCAACTTTTGTGAAGGTTTACCCAAGGATCATCCCTGCCAAGTTTAATCAAATTCTATCGAGCAGTTTCAGAGATGTCGTTCAAAGATTTCACTATATACATATAAGGCAAATTAGCCCCGCCCCTCGAGGCCATGTTTTTTTTCCGGATTTGAATAATTTTAGCAATCTTGGTAGATTGTTACCCAAGGAACATCTGAATCAAAACATTTTGAAATCTGGCCTGTAGTTTTGAAGGTGATGTTTTTTTTAAAGCTTTTTTTTCTGTTGCCATGGCAACCAGAGTCCTGCATTTTATTTTAGCAACTTTTATGAAGGTTCCCCCAAGGATTATCCCTGCCAAGTTTTATGGAATTCTGTCTAGCGATTTCAACAGAGATGTTGTTTAAAGCAAATTGTTTACGACACACGTACGCACGACGACGGACAGAGGGTAATCCTAATAGTTCACTATGAGCACTTCGTGCTCAGGTGAGATAAAAACTAGGAATCATTTTATCACTTTACCAATTTACCACGCATGCAGAAGCTGACGAGCCGTTCCTTTGCTCAGACAGGTCTGGCTCATTGTCATCAAGCATAACCCAACCTGAAATGTGTTATATATATATATATATATATATATATATATATATATATATATTAAAAAACATAAACAGACAAAATATACACTGTTAAGCTCTTATATATTTATAAACAAGATAACGACATCTGTTTTTTTTTTTTAGTTTTACAAATAGAAAGCTTTTAGTAATTAACATGCATGGTGTTAAACATTTTAGAAACAACGCCATTTGTTAAAAATGACCATCACTTTGCCATTACCTACAGAAATATAAATGATCAAAATATACATAAATGTAAGTACAACATCAGTTTTAAGTTTTAAACACATACTAGGGTAATGCAGCTATGATTATAACAAGGAAAAAACTATTAATCTTTTAAAGCCTTAATCTGTATAAAGACAAACAAGGCAAGAGAACATGCTCAAAGAAGTAAAGCCAGGGTAAGCTATCAATTTAGTCCATCACCACTACATACCTAACCTGCTACTTTTTATTTTCACTTTTCTTTTTCATGAATAATTCAACCATTCTCATTCTTATCTTTCCAATGTCATTTCTGTCTCCTACACATTTATCCCTTTCCCTCATATTTACTCATTTTGACGTCCTCAATAGGTATCACAGTTAAACCACAGCTAAACCTTACCAAATTTAATTATAAAGTCCTCATTTCCAGACCACTGAGGAGCAGCGAACAGGCTGATCTGGTTTTATGCTGTTCGCATAGGTCTTTTCATGGTGTCCTCTAAGAGGGAAAGGGTTATTCATTACAACTGTTATTTTGCCCAAAAGGCCTCTGCTTTTGTTACTTTATCACTTGCAGATCTATTCTGGCTTCAGAAACGTCTCTTTTTCATAATAACCTCCTCCTTTTTTACTTGTTCCAGGTGCAATGAGTTTTAAACAAAAATGTTTGACCTTTATCAGTATACACTTTCATAGCCTGTTTCTGTTTTTGAACATTGCAACAGCCAACTAATTGTGCAAGGCCTGTATTAGAACAGGATATGGTTTTGCAACACACAAAGCAAAAGGCCGAGATCCTATTAACACCACACTGACAGAGAATGTCCACAACTGTCTAGCTTGTCAAGCCAAGCGGGGTTAAATTTTGTCTTTTCAACAGGCATAGTTAGTAGTGTGAGTGACCAAAATGCTCAAAAGTGAGAAGTGAGATACTCACAGCTGTATTTTTTGTTAAAAAGTAACATTGATCAACATTACTAAAGAAATTTGTAAAATTTAACGTTTTAATCTTAATTTTTTTTGTTATTTGAAAATAAAGACCATATCATTGTAAGAATAAAAAAAATAATACTTTGAAATTTGGTAACAACTTAGTCCCCTCAGCAAAAGCATCATTAGGGTAGAGAAATAAGAGATATACAACAAACATTTAACACACAATTAAATCAAATGGCATTGTTTCTAAATGTTAACAACAGTTAATAAAGCAAACCAATGAAAGTCATGTTTGTTTAAAGCTTACCTTAGTAAACACAGGTTGTGATGGCTGGGTTATGCACTAATGACATCCACCTGACCACACTGCTAGCAAAGAAACATGTCAACTGAACATCCTCTAATGGGTCTGAAAATAATACTTAAACTAGGAAAAACTAGGAACGCTGGAAAGCCTGTAATGTGCAAAATTTTAGAAAATCTGGCCGTTAGAAAATAATCACTGAAATGCGTTTTAAGTTCTGTAAAGTCATTGATATGTATATTAATTTTCATGAGATAAATGTTTAAAACAATGTGGGATTGGCCACACTAACTTGGATAGTGAATTTATCTACTGAGGTTCATGCAACTGTTTTGCTTGTTAGCATTAAGGTGCATATATGGTCCTGGTTTTACATGCACGATCTGTTGAGCGGGGGTATGAACAGATATGAGGATGATCAAACTAAGTTATATACTAACGGTTATATCCTTTCTATCACTGGGCACACATTACATCCTGTTTGGCTTGATAAACACAAACAAACCTCAACATTAACGTATTTAATTCTTCAAAAAGTAAAGAAACAGGATCTGAGATCAACTTGTAATAATTATAACAAAACTATGTCATTATCACAGATATACTACATATCACAGATATATAGGTATCAAGTATCAATAGCAAACCTAAATAATTGTAGCTGTCAATCCCTCATATGGACTACAAGTACTTAGGCAATTTAATCTGAATCGAAATACATACTGACCAAGTGTGAAATATATTTCACTTTAGTATTTTGTTTTTCTTGATACTGATTAAAATTTCAAATGGAAAAAAAACAAACACAAAAAAACGGCTAAAGTAGTTCCTCCGCTACCTGTGTTTCATTCAGAACTTCAAAATCCTTATCTATAAATAACAAGAGGGCCATGATGGCCCTGGATCGCTCACCTGAGTACCATTGCTACAACTGATTACAAGGTTTTTAAACAGACAAGAATTCTGATATAACTCAATCTTAAACATTTTAGCCCTGACAATACTACACACCAAATATATAAGCATTGGGCCTTATGGTTTCAGAGGAGAAGACTTAGTGCGGGATCATTTATCTCCAAAGGGCCACCATTTTGAAAATCTTGATAATGAACCATTAGATGATGCTACATTCCAAATATCTAAGCTCTAGGCCTAATGGATTCATAGAAGAAGATTTTTAAAGATTTTCCTATATAACTCTATGTTAAACAAGTGACCCCTGGTGCGGGGGCATTTATCACCATAGGGTATGATTTGTACAATCTTGGTAATAAACCATAAGATGATGCTTCATACCAAATATCTAATCTCTAGGCCTTATGGATTCATAGAAGAAGATTTTTAAAGATTTTCCTATATAACTCTATGTAAAACAAGTGACCCCTGGTGCGGGGTCATTTATCACCATAGGGCTATGATTTGTACAATCTTGGTAATGAACCATAAGATGATGCTACATACCAAATATCTAAGCTCTAGGCCTAATGGATTCATAGAAGAAGATTTTTAAAGTTTTATGTAAAACAAGTGACCCCTGGTGCGGGGTCATTTATCATCGTAGGGCTATGATTTGTACAATCTTGGTAATGGCCCATAAGATGATGCTACATACCAAATATCTAAGCTCTAGGCCTAATGGATTCATAGAAGAAGATTTTTAAAGTTTTTTCTATATAACTCTATGTAAAACAAGTGACCCATGGTGCGGGGTCATTTATCACCATAGGGTCATGATTTGTACAATCTTGGTAATGAACCATAAGATGATGCTTCATACCAAATATCTAATCTCTAGGCCTTATGGATTCATAGAAGAAGATTTTTAAACATTTTCCTATATAACTCTATGTAAAACAAGTGACCCCTGGTGCGGAGGCATTTATCACCGTAGGGTTATGATTTGTACAATCTTGGTAATGAACCATAAGATGATGCTACATACCAAATATCTAATCTCTAGGCCTTATGGATTCATAGAAGAAGATTTTTAAAGTTTTTCCTATATAAATCTATGTTAAAACAAGTGACCCCTGGTGCGGGGGCATTTATCACCATAGGGCTATGATTTGAACAATCTTGGTAATGAACCATAAGATGATGCTACATATGAAATATCTAAGCTCTAGGCCTTATGGATTCATAGAAGAAGATTTTTAAAGTTTTTCCTATATAAATCTATGTTAAACAAGTGACCCCTGGTGCGGGGGCATTTATCACCATAGGGTCATGATTTGTACAATCTTGGTAATGAACCATAAGATGATGCTTCATACCAAATATCTAATCTCTAGGCCTTATGGATTCATAGAAGAAGATTTTTAAACATTTTCCTATATAACGCTATGTAAAACAAGTGACCCCTGGTGCGGGGTCATTTATCACCATAGGGCTATGATTTGTACAATCTTGGTAATGAACCATAAGATGATGCTACATACCAAATATCTAAGCTCTAGGCCTAATGGATTCATAGAAGAAGATTTTTAAAGATTTTCCTATATAACTCTATGTAAAACAAGTGACCCCTGGTGCGGGGTCATTTATCATCGTAGGGCTATGATTTGTACAATCTTGGTAATGGCCCATAAGATGATGCTACATACCAAATATCTAAGCTCTAGGCCTTGCAGTTTTGCAGAAGAAGATTTTCAAAGTTTGCATTTTTAAAATCTATTTTTAGCTCCTGTGACCTACTTTTTTAACCAATCTGAATAATTTGTACAACTTTGATAGAGGGCATCATAAGGATGATTCCTGTGAAGTTTGGTCAAAATCCCTTCAGCGGTTCATGAGGAGATGTTGTTTAAAGCAAATTGTTGACGACGGACGGACGCACGCACGCACGCACGACGGACGACGGACAAAAGGCGATCACAATAGCTCACCATGAGCACGTTGTGCTCAGGTGAGCTAAAAACTAAAACTCACACATGAATTCTGAGGAGACCCTGAGAAAACACAATTTGCAAGATCTGAAAAAAATAAACAACAAAAAAAACTTTTCTTTTAAAGACCACTACCTTACTATAAATACACATGATACAATTTCATTCAAATAATCCATATTGATTCCCAATTTCTTTGTATTAAAAATCTTTAAAATTTAATAATATCTGGCAACGTAGACCATAAGCAATGGGTATAATTTTTTCCAGTTATAAACAAAAAGCAATCAATCATTATATATATCAATCAGAGCACCTTCAATTTTACAGTAAACAATGAAAGTGAGTATTCAAATCAATAATACACCATTAATAATACAACTATTTAAATTAAAAAATATTTCAGTTTAAAAATCTTAAAGAACTCAAATATCTGTGATAAAAGTGACCGACAGATACAGTACAAGAGGCAGTCCTTATTCTTCCATGAGATCAAATGGATCACTGTCCTCATCAGCAAAGTTAGCTCGAGTGGTAGGGACAGTTATAAACTCCATCTCCTGTACTTTCTCCTCAAACCCAGTACCAGCCACTAAACCATACATGGACTGTTCCACCAGGTCAAAATCCTCCACCTCCCCAAGACTCTGCTCCCCGTGGCCACCATCTGGCGTCACACCAACACCTGAACCAGGCCTCACACTACCACTGTCATCTGCCTCACCACCAATATCTGGCACAACACTCTCTTCACTGTCAGCAGACACATCTTCCTTATTCACTACCTCAGTTTTGATCACACCATCCACCTCAAATTCTCTCGATTCTTTATCAATTTTATTCTCATCATCAATGTCTAATCTATTTTCTTCATCTATGTCATATTCAGTTTTGTATTTCTGATCTTTCTTGCATTTGTTGGCAAGATCCTTCAATGTCATATTCTGCTGTGAAGTACATACCGAGTCCCTATCATTCTGTTCTTCGGTCTCTTCAAACTTAGGCATTTCTGAATCACTTCTGATTTCACATGCAACCTCTTGAACTGTGTCATCATGTTTATTGACATCGGCATGTTTTTCTGCAGGGCTATCTTTTTGTAGTATATCATTACCCTTGGGATCAGCAGCTGATTCTGCTTGTGCAGATATGGATGCAACTTTTTCATTTTTGGAAGCAACTTTTGATTTATTTTCGTCTTTGAAACTGCTTGAACGGTTTGCCTTTTTGCTTTTGATTGGTGCATTTTCTTTTATGACTGTTTCTGAATCAGGTTCCGGGCACTTTTTCTCAGAACTGGCATGTTTTTCATTTACATAGTCCTCTTTCAGTTCAAGTTTGTTGCTCTTCACAGAATTTTGTTTCTCATCAAAGAAATCTTCAGCATCACTAATAATGGCCTTGGTTGTCTTTCTCTTTCTACCAACAATGTCTGGATTTACATCTTTCAAAGGCGTCCAGCTATCTGGGATAAGTACAGGCAGAAATAACAGCTTATTCTAGTATTGTCAAAAATCAATGCAGATATGATATTCAAGGTGACTTAGTGAATTTTAGTTTAGTCTTACATAAAAATTAAAACTTCAGTTTTATAGAATGTCTACTAATAGTGTTGACTGAAAGCGAAAACAATGATTAATTGTAGCCACATTCAATCTTAAAGACAATAAGATTTGTCAAAGCTGCTTGCTCACCTTCAGTGCTTTTATAATTATTTCTGAGAGAGGGAGAGATAGAATACAGCATGCAATTCAAACATTTACAACCAATTAAACATGTCATACTTTCCTTTTTAATGAGGAACAAGATTTCAGCAAAATAGTTTTGTTAATATCTCTGTACCTAAGTCAGCTTGACAGTTACATCCTGACCAGATTATATAGCGTCAGTGCCCTACCTGTCTCAGGTGAGTCCATCTGACTGTCCAGGGAATCCAACATTTCCTCCACATTATCCAGTAGAACGTCCGTGTTGTCCAGTACATCGTTAATCGTGATCTCGTCCAACACAGCCTCATATCTGTCAACCTCACGATAGGACTTGGACTGCTTCCTTGTTGGCAGCTTGATTTTAGGACAGGATTCTGAAAATTAAATTTGCTTGCTAATATCTGTATTAAAAGCTTTTGTTAATTTTTCCTGGAATTCTTAAGTCCACTCATACACCATAAATAAATGAAAACAATGTCATTTAAAAAATTGTCAATGTTCACTCCTTATTTTAACCTGTTTATAGTGGACTGGTGCAGTTGGAAGCAAGCAATGACTACTGCATACTAATAGAGTAAATGTTGTGGCCAAAATGCTTTGGTTAAAGTACACAAAAATCAGATGATGTTAAAGGGGCATATAGACTAGACAGATCAATATTTCTTGATTTTAAGACCTACAACAAAAGCATTTTTTTTTTATAAATATATATATATATTGATAAAAGGCTCTTATATGATAAGGTGTTATGTAAAAGTATCACTTCAAGTGAATATTAAAACAATGATTTAAAGATGATTAAATCATGCACATTTAGAAGGCTAAGTCTTATCACAGAGACAAAATGAATTGGATCGGTGTAAAACTAACCTGCTTCTATCTTTCCCCAGGAACCCTTGTATCTGGCAGCAAATCCAAACAGTTCTATCCTCTCCTATTGAAAGAAGAAGCGTTTTGTAAACCTAGTTATCCATTCATACTACAATACACAAACTTCATGAACGTTAATTGGATAGAAAGTGATATTGCTTATGAAAATATTTTACTTGATGTGGAAAGAACCCAAGGAAATTTATTTCAAAACTGGCAACCAGTACCATACCAGTTTAAACTTCACTTATTTTACTTTGATTGAAAATTAAGTTCTAACATATTGTATCAATAAGTCTTGATGTCATCACAATTTTGGGTTACATGGCCATGGGGGTAAAGTACCTCTACAGGGGCAAATAAGAATGCTGATTATGACTTTTCTTTGAGTTCTTATTTCTACATGACAATGACTAAGGCTATTCTCTATTCCAAGTTCTTACCTGTAATGTACATTTCAAAGCTCTCAGTGCATTCTTCTTTGCAGCACTTATACTTTTTTTATATGCTGACAGCTGTAGAAACGAAAGGCAGAAATACTTATATGTCTTTATTCATAAAAATTATCAAAACAGAAAAGAAATTGGTGTGTAACAGTGGATATTAATGCATTTTAAATGCATGCATTTTAAGTTTTTTTTGTTGTTTATATACAAATGTAAGAGCATTAAATACCTGAAAATTAGTACCAACGATCTTTAACACCCATTCTAACAGTCTCAATTCCAAAGAAAATGTTTATAAATATGAAAGCCATACGAAGTGACTGAGTCTCATAAAGCTTCCCTACCATGCGGTGTGTATAGTCGTCATCCTCACTGCCGGTAAATTTCTTCAGTGAGTCTGCCTTCACCCAGCCTCGTGATACATGATCATCGAAGAACACAACATGGTAATAGGTCTGAAATCAGTAATAATGTGGTGTCTTGACAACAGTCAATGCTTCTATTCATTTCAATGTTTCTGAGAAAAAAAAAGCAAAAAAAAAAAAAAAAAAACCTTTTGTAACATACTTTATTATAAAATCACAATTCTTAGTGACTTAATGGCAAAACTAGTTGTGACAGCATGATTTATAATAACATTTAAAACATTTAAAAGTATAAGAAAATGAATCAAACATATTTACTTTGATTATTTTGGATGGGAATTTTTTTTAAATAAAGTTCACAGATTTTACAGTCATTTCTATCAAACCTTGCCACTGTGTCTGGAGACATCTAAATGATTTACAATAGTGCAGGCTATCTGTGATCAGTTGTTAAAATTTTGCTTAAAAATTATTACAGGTTAAACAGTAACTCCACAGAAACAATGGCTGTTTGTATTTTCTAACCAAAGTTTTATACATTTGCCATTACCATGATATAAAAACAGACTGATATTTAACCAATGGTAATTTCATATTAAAGTGATGTTACGTCAGAAAGACTCATGATATTCATAACTGTTAACCCTTTCCCTCATATAGACTCATTTTGACGCCCTCAATAGGTATCACATAAAGTCTGATCTGCAGAAAACCACAGTTAAACCTTACCAAATTTATTTACAAAATCCTCATTTCCAGACCACTGAGGAGCAGCGAACAGCATAAAACCTGATCAGCCTGCAAGTTACTCGCAGGCTGATCTGGTTTTATGCTGTTCGCATAGGTCTTTTCATGGTGTCCTCTATGAGGGAAAGGGTTAAACCAATGCTGAATGGAAAATTGTACAAAACAAGAAAAAACAAATGCATATGGACTTAGCATTCAATAGCTTTGTTAAAAATACATCCAAAATGCAGAGCAGGGCAAGGTGTAAATAATCTTCCCAAAGGTCAGGTTAACTGTATTATCATTTGGAGATTTTCATGAAGCAGAGGATTACAAGACATACTAACGGGTTGCATTGCATTTTCTTCTTCCACATCAAAGTATATTAGAGAATCTGGGTCCACTTCTATCATAGCTGGCCACCTGCAAAACACAATTTTGTATGTGTGTGTGTGTATGTTCTCTCTCTTTATTTTGGTAAAATACTATTTTTAAACTGAAAACACCAGTAGTAGATTTTCATATTTCAAATCTTTTATGAGTAGATACTTTATATGCAATATCCAGAGGCTTTCTGATTGTACCGGCCTAATACAATTACAAAATGAAAGTAATTCTTTATTAAGTGAATCTTTGGACATTGACATGCCACTTGAGAAAATACAATCAAGATAGTGAGACTAGACTAACCATGGAAAGCCAGCCATCTTGGCCCAGACCACGGACCCCTCAGTAAACTGTGTGTAGATATGGTCCGTCTCATCATACCGTTCCTCCTCCTTCTCACAACTGTTGTGTGCGGAGTCTGGTGGGGAGCACAAACCCGTTAATAAATCTTACATATTCTGATATAATCCCTGGATATTTTTTTGGCAACCATGAATACAACACTCTAATCTACAAACTGAAATTCTGATAAAATCAAGGATTTACTGACATGGGTAGGAACTTTAAGAATTCTTTTCATTAGTATGGTCTATTTGTATATATATATAAAAAAAAATCATTGAACACATAAGTGGTTTAAATCTGGTGATACTATATACTTGGCTATATGGTGTATTGATATTATTTACATTTTGTACCAGTGAATCAGTCATAGCCCAACCACAAACTACTGGTAAAAAAATTCTTCCTATGATTAAGTGTTGTGGAATGACAGTCATATACATAACCTGGCACTTAAATCATTTACAAATGTATGAGATCTACTGTTCCAACATGGAAACACCCACCTGGGTTCAAGCTGCAGGTCCAGGTTTCTGGCAGATGCGATGGGTCCGTGACATCCTGCAGGTGGCGCCACTTCTTGCAACCCTCACACTGTACCCACGTACCTGAAACGCAGGCCACATGAAAACATCTTCTTTTAATGTATACTTTATCAAATGAGATGTAGTTTGTGATGTCAGTGAAAACTAAATTGGTCACATTTCTTTTTTAAATCCTTTAATTTCTTAACCCTTTCCCTCATAGAGGACACCATGAAAAGACCTATGCGAACAGCATAAAACCAGATCAGCCTGCGAGTAACTCGCAGGCTGATCAGGTTTTATGCTGTTCGCTGCTCCTCAGTGGTCTGGAAATGAGGATTTTGTAATTAAATTTGGTAAGGTTTAACTGTGGTTTTCTGCAGATCAGGCTTTATGTGATACCTATTGAGGGCGTCAAAATAAGTCTATATGAGGGAAAGGGTTAAAGTCTATAATTTTGACTTGCAAAACATTCAAAAACCTTTTCCTATTCAAGTCCAAACAAAACTAACATTAAATGTTACGTTTCAGGAGAAAATCTCAATAATCTTTTGCATTGGATATCATCCTACTCTGTATATGTTTGTGAATTGTTCTGTTATAGTATTTGATTAATGTATGTTTAAATGTTACGTTACAACCACATTAACCAACCACTTTGTACTCGGTTCAAATGATTCACATACCATCATTATACAGCTCCCTTTGTAGCATTAACTTCTTCTTATTTACCCTCTTCTTAGGCTTTGTATCATCTTTGCCATCAGGAGCAGCTTTTTTACTGATTGAGGACTCGTTCTTCCCTAACACCTTACTTTGTTTCTTGTGCTTCCTGTTTCCAGCTTGATGTTCTTTCTGCATCTTCTTCAACTTCTTGATTTTCTTCCCAATAGGTGTTGCTGTATGTTTCAAAGAAAGTCACTCTTGTGACACTGGCCAACAATTATGTAAAAAGGTTAAACTTACTTTTTACCCAAATTTTTATTATTAAACAAAAAGTTAATTGATACCAAAAAACTGGTCAGATTAATTCCTGGAGAGAGAGAAAGGGAGAGAGAAAAAAGAAAAATATGTAAACCTTGAGGTTTGCCAGTGGGGAAAGACAGCTGCTTTGGCTCAAGGTGTTCACTCTTGTTGTTACTGGGATGAAGCTTCTTCTTCTTCTTGGGAGGGGAGTCACAGGGCTGGGGAGGCTGGTCAGCAGGATCCGCCTCACTGCCCACTGGGGTCGTCTCATTCTCCTGTTGTACACTATCCTGTCTGTACCAACAGTCAACATTTTTCATAGTCAACTGAAAAACAAGTCTTTACAACTAAAACTGCTCATCTTCTGCATTTACCTGTCACAGAGCAAACACACCTTGCATAATTATTGTTCTAGCAAAGAGCTCATGTACAATGGGAGCGTAACCAGATTATTGTACATGTCCTATTGCAAAAAAAAAGAAAGAAGTACAGAATATATGTGTAGATATCAACTATTAACAAGAAATCCAATAATATCCCGCCATATGAAAATATTAACTATAAACTGAAATCTTTAAGTTAAATATTTAAGTGCATGCTCTTTCCCTGCAACTTTCAAAGTATTTTGATATAAATCCTACCGACACTGCTGTAGTTTGTAGTGCCTGTCGAATTAAGTTCTATAAGAATAAACAGAAGCCATCTAGACCTTCACCAGCCAACAACAAAAATAGTGACAGTGATGCAGACTATGTTCTTCAACCGTCATCACCTTAAGTTCTATAGCCTAGCGTCTGTGAGTGACAAATTCCATATTATTCTACATATTTTGGAATCCGCCTCTGGATCGGGATGTCGTAGGTTCAATCCCTGGCCGCGACATACTAAAGTTGTAAAAAATGGTACTGTAATAGCTCCCATGCTTAATGCTCAGCATATATGGGTAGTTGCAGGACTGGTTGGCCCGGTGTCAGGATAATGTGACCAGGTGTGGTATCATGCCACATGTCTACAGTGTGATACTGCAGTGTGGCAGCACTATATCTGTCTCAAGTAGACATCATCTCAAAATGACTGAAATAATGTTGGTGGGAGATGTAAGTTAAATGTAAGAAGTGTGTGTTGACTTGATAAATAATTCATAAATGGTTATTTTCACTTGTACTTTTCTTAATTGCATCAATATGTACATTCATATGCAGGTATATATCTGATTTTTATTTCTGACATAAAAATACTGTGAACTGGTAAATATACAATGAACAAAAGCTCACATTGTATGTTTTAAACATGACTCTGTAATCAAATTGTCAGAAATTGGATCAAGCCCTGTTACTGACATTGTCTCAATCTGTATGTAAACAGTTTTTTTAACAGATTGTGAGGGTATAGTACTGGTTCATCCAAGAAACAATGGTTATGTATAAACTGCCTCATCATTACTAAAAGCATACAATGTTTTTTTTTTAATTGTATTTTGCAAGTGACATTGAAGATTGCATCAACTAGATGAAGTCACTCAAAATGTTTTTGTATGTAAATGGCCCGGGCAAAAATTGGTCTGCTTGTCAACAGAGGGCCATTTATGCGCTTTTGTTGAGCACAATATTCTGATACCTTCAGATGCCAGATGCTGTCCAATTCACATCTATGAGGGATCACTCTTGTGACAGCTGTTGGTGCTATACAAACAGTGACAAATTTCATCTCAGTCGTACAGCAATGACCTTCTTAAAAAAATGTGAAATGCGTGCCTCAAACAGAACAAATCACTGAACTTTGATTCTCTTAATGACTCTGATTACCCAGCACTTACTCATCTATGCAGGCACTTGGTTGACAAAGTTAAGAACAGGCCAAATAGGTCCTCAAGAACAAGTGTCGGTTTGTTTCTTCTGAAGTTATTTTCTGGTATGTCCAACAAACTTCTGTCCATAACATTCGGACTTCGGAAAACCACACATGTCCTCTAGCCAAAACATTATTTGAAACAAATGAAAACCAACTGATTCTAGTCTTTGATGGCAGATACATTAACAAGTCTAACAACTTTTAGTTCCTAAGACATACCTACAGTATGCATAAAGGGTGCCCTTTCGTGAAACCAATGGTAGTTGTTACCACTACGGGTCATTTTGTAACAATTGTAGGCCCATATTTAGCTGACACTAAAAACAATGATGCAGCTATTTTGAACCACATGCTACATACAAACATCCAAGACATAGGAGACTTTCTAAAAGAGGGAGATGTCCTTGTAGTTGATCGTAGGTTCGGAGATTCCCTATCACTTCCTGATGATCTTGGAATTCAAGTGGAAATACCGGTTCTGATGAAGAAAGGACAGAAACAACTGGCAACTGACGATGCCAATGCAAGCCGTCTTGTCATGAAGGTAAGCAATTTCATACTCCCAAACTGGAATTCGGGGAGCAAATAGTCACTACTTCATTTGTCCATCATTCCATGCATCATCCGTATGACGTTCTCTATCCCCAACGAATGACTAGAATTCTATGAAATGTTTTATATTCCTGTTTATTACAAAGTATTAAGTTAGTTAAAATTGTTCCATTGTTAATAAATATGTTTAAGATACAAAATTAATGTAATGTTCTATAACGACGATACTATAACAATAAAGGTATGTAATTCAGCATGTCTTTACACAACTTCCGTAGTTTATTTTTCAGTGAACCATCTCTCAGTTTATTATCGGGCTAGAGTTGCACTGAGTGTTAATTTTATAGACAAGTATACCTACTACAGGTTTATTCATGCCAAATTTTTGTTAATTCATTAGATCCAATGTGTAGTAGAGTCAGCCAACGCCAGAATCAATCGTTTCAAGTACCTCGACCATGTTATGCCTAACAGCCAGGTACCATTCATAGGTGACTTTGTATCTTGTATGCTCTTTCGAACAAATGCTTCCCCCCCTCTTAGTTTACCTGGCCAAACAGACAAGGATGATTAAATTGCAACCCAGATGTTGCAGCAATCCCAGAAAACCAATGAGTTGAAGATCATGGTGGAGGAAAAAGGCTTGAACAGGAAGGTTAAGGTTTGGAAAAGTGTTTATGAATTTGACATTGTTAACTTCCCTCGTTTTAGTGAACTAACATTAGGTGTTTATCAGTTACGTTTAAGCTCAAGCTATATACAGGAACATTTGGGAGGGAACTGTGACATTCATGTACATGTTGATGAGCCCAGTCTTCTTACAGTGAAAATGCAGAGTCGGCATGTTTCTAGCAAGAAATTATATGATGTGGATATGTTTTAATGACACTGCTACTGATGCATGGTACTGCCAGTGTAGGGCAGGTTCACATGTTGTTGGCATGTGTTCCCATGAAGTATCCGCCATAATCTGGTATTTGTCATTGAAATAACTGCAAATCAATTAGCTTCTGTACACACAGGTGTGAAAAATATGCACGCGTGTAAATTACGGTGACACAGCGTCCGAACTGTTGTGTCATTGATCAACAACTTGATTGTTTTTTGGGCCTGTAATAAATTTCGAATTGCCGCATTTATCCGTGTAATTGTAAAACGAATTATTGCATTTATTTTATATGGGATATATAGGAAAACTTGACGGGACTGTGACATTTATTCGAAATAATGCCGTCACAACGAAAAATCGCATTCCGAATAATTGTAAATGGACTGTATTTAATAACCTTTTTCCAAAATGATTACATTGTAAAGAAATATATTACTGAGTGAATATCACATAAATACAGAATATTGACTTTGTTCAATTATTTTTTGTTACCAGAGTAACAGCTTGCATATATCTTTGTTTTCTGTAGAAAAAAAAGAAAAACTTGAAATAATTTGTTGCAGTTTTGTGACAATTGTGTAAAAAAAAAGCTGTTGAAATAAACCAGAAAATACGTAATAAAATTCCTTATTTGTCTCATTTTAGTAAATATAGCAGTGCCATTGTTGTTAAAAAAATAAAAAAAATGAAAACATATTTGTGTTCTTATTTCTTCCATAGCAACCAATATTTTAAATAGGTGAATAAAAAAGGAATTCAAGAAGATATTAACATTCAAAAATGAAAAAAATATACAACAGCTTTGGTATAGTATGACTGTTTCTTCTATTTTATTGAAAATATTCAAACTATTGCTATGGCAATGGCTGAATTTGAAAAACCTTAATTTATATATTTTCTTATTAGTCATGTGTGTAAATTTAAGCAGAACCTACTTCCAATTAATTTGAGCATTGGGCCATTTTCACCTAGTAGTGAACCATGCCCTTTCCAAAAAGGAAGATGTCTATTAATGGCCTCTGATGATGCCCAAGCAGCATTTTACTAGTTTCAGACTCATAAACTTGAGCTTACTTTTGTCACTGTTTTACTACCCACCTTTCCTCATCTTGGTCAGCCTGTGGTGCCTCCAACTGTAGCTCCCCATCCTCCCTAACACCTTCCTCAACCTCCTCCTTATCACTTTCCTGGGCATCAACACTGCGGTCTGGGATTGTCTCCTCCTCAACCTTTTGTTCCACATCTTCTCCCAACACAGGTGCGGGATTTTCTTCTGACTCTAAGGTCACAAATCATCTGCATAATAACAAGAGCCATGTTGACATGGCCATCCCCCGCTGAGATTAGATTATGTGTTGGAGAGTGGAATATATCATTTTTAAAAGAAAACTTTTGGTAATCAGGGGTGTAAAATTTTCTTTTAGGTCACTCGTAGGACGAGTAGGTGAAAAATCTTACTTGTCCTTACACAAAGTTAGCTCGTCCTAAAATGATTTTAATTTTTGCTTCCCATAAATTTTTTTAGTCAACCACGGAAAGCCAGAAAACCAATGATCTGGGGCTTTTCTTGTGCGTTTCAGTTTATCGTAAGCGCTTTGGTGCTTACTATGTTTTAACTCTCGTTTTTTTTTGTATTTTCGTCGTCTCTACCGCCGAGAAACGTCTTCATTGACAATTGTTCCGACACTTTGAACATATTTGCTGTCCCTGACTGTGCCGCAGTCCCGGACTGTGCCGCAAACAAACAAAAACATTGAAAAAACACCGTAGAACATTGTGAAGCAGACTGCGCTAGACCTTACGGATCTTTCTAAAAAATGAGCATCGCTATGGTGATATTTTGTCAAAATTAGCTCCCCTGATCAAGTAAAGCAATTTATGATCTTGATTAACCATCGTAACAATATGAAATTCATTTTTTACTGAAACATTTCTTTCTTGGCCGCGAAAAGTTACTCGTCTGGTTGGACGAGTGTTCGGGTAAATTATACTGTCAGACCCTGAAACTGACTCGTAAATACGAGCGGACGAGTGGATTTTTACGCCCTGGTAATGGATAGGACTGCTGCGAGTATCCGAGTACTCGGATATCCACGAATTCTGTCTGCAAATCGAGTACGAATATTCGCCACGGCAAAGATCGCTGGATCGCGATCTTTTCTAAAACACCTACCTTAAATACTTTTTATAAAATGAAAAAAAAATATGATGAAATGAAAGTGAATATAAAAGAGGTTATTCAAACCCATTTTTGTTTTTACAAAACCAAAAGTAAAATATGACAAACATGTAGAGCTAGCAATGCTGTGCGTCAGTAAAGATTCGAATTTAAATCATCGGTACGATTTCGGCATACTGTAATAACGCGTAGCGTTACCAAAAATTAATTAATTTTAAGTCAAGAATCAAGCATTATCGTAAGTTTTCATCATATTTTTCAAAATTCGAAATTACGTCCTACATGTTGTGCTAAGCAATGCTGTAAGTCGAGGAAGACTCGGATGTAAATCTTTGATATCAATACATCACGTTTCCAAAATCATTCCGGTAACTAATTTTTGAATATTATATTTAATAGATTTAATGTTTACTAAGCTTAAGAATCAAGTGATATTGTAAGTAATCCATATTATTTGAAATTCGAAACTGATGTTAACTTTCCTGAATGAATCGTCTGCAATTTGTAAAACAACTTTACAGAAATTCACCCGCGAAGCACACATCAAATGTGTAGAAATACCGAAGTATTTCTACCCAAGATGAAAAAGGCTATTAGTAAAACCTGCAACATAAATGTTGCATATACTAGCTGCACAACTAACCTGTCAAATCACCTAAAAATGATACAACGTCAAAAAATACAGGTAGTCTTTCGTAAATGTTACCAAAACTGAAAGTAAGCAAATCTTGTGTGTAGAATATAAACACGTTTTTATCAAAGCAGACAAATGATATTGGATCTTATCATTTGGCATTTGAATTCTATGTTCTTTACTGCGGAGTTTAAAGAGTTGCTCAGTCTAAACATATATATTCATTACAGGTTTCACTTTTGTTAATATCCATAAAACTGTTTAAATTTCTTGTTATATTTGTTCTGTTTGTCTAAGGATTCTTTAAGGTTTAAACCAGTGATTCGTGATCTGATCTGTGAATTGTCATTCCTGGATTGTGGATTGGATCCGATCGTCACTTGCCAAACAATCCACAGCCCTAGTAATGGAGACTGATGTTTGAAGCGATAATAGATATAAAACCCATGTGAAGACCTACTAATTCCCCTATTTTGAGGTCTACAGGTAAATGTCAAAGTCACTGTTACAATTAAGCCTGAAAAATAACAAAGGGCAAAAAAAAAATTAAACACTTATGCTCTAGACAAAAATTATACCTGAAAAATAAAGGCCAATAACAAAAAAATTATGCACTGCACAGCTCCTCAATTAGATCTATCCACCTATAACATATCAAGTTGACATCTCAAACACTTTTTGAGTTATGCTCCAGACAAAAACTAAGTCTGAAAAGTAACAAAGGGCAATAACTAAAATATGACGAAAGGTAGACTTATCATTCTTGTGTACTGCACACCTCCTAAGTAAAATCTATCCTCCTATGAATTTTCAAGTTGATACCTAAAATACTTTTGGAGTTATGCTCCAGACAAAAATGTGGGACGGGAGGACGGACAGACGGAGACTATTACAATATCCTCCGCCACCTTCGGCTGAGGATAATTATATGTGCAGAGGTTTTGTTAGCATAATATTACAAGAAATTAAAGTAAGGCAAAAAGGAAAAAAAAAAAAAATTCAGCAACTGATTTGGTAGTGAAGAAAAGGCCTTTCACTATAAAATATGCCATCTGGATGAAACAGATTGAGAAGAGGTGGAAACAAACACTTTTATGTACATACCACAATATTTATGGAATTACAAAGGAAAAGTTGAGGACACAAACAATGACAACTCTATTTGTAAACATGTAAAAAGCAAATTTTCTGCAGTGGAATACAAGTGACTTAATAGCAATTGTCATTTATTTCTTCATTGGTACAAACCAAGTAAATTTCAAATGTAATGAATCTTACTACTTTTATGTTCAGCAAGAGAAGTGTCACCACCCTGATCTACTTTAGTTGCAGCTGCTTGTTCCTTGGGGACACTCTTGCCTACTGTCACACAGTACTTCTTCTTGGATTTGTCCTTAACTACACGAGGAACAGTGACTTTTGGGGCCCAGTCTGTAAAAAAGTAGCATAATCAAATTTCAGATCAAATACAAGGTTTATCATTGAAGATGATAAATAGCCCCAGATACCACTTTGTCACAGTTACTGTTGCTAAGTCAGAAAGTCTTGAGAAATATAACAAAGGGCCATAACTCATGAAAAATCAAGTGAATCATGACATGCCAATAATATGTACAACAAGGTTTTAGTCTTTATCAGTCTTGTAAAGTTTCATCAAAATCCAACCAAAGGTAGCTCAGAAATAGCACTGACAAATCTAATCTACAAACGGACCGACCGACCAACTGACAGACATGACTCCAATATAGCTCCCATGTACTTCCTATCTGGGGGACATAGAGGCCCTAAATCGCTTACCTGAGTATAGGCTTACCCAAGGAACATCTGTACCAAAACATTTTGAAATCTGGCCAGTTGTTTTGAAGGAGATGCTTTTTAAAGTTTTCATATTTTTTTCTTACCATTGCCATGGCAACCAGAGTTCTACATGGATCAAGTTAATTTTAGCAACTTTTGTGAAGGTTCAATTCAATTTAATTAAATTCTGCCCAGCAGCTTCAGAGGAGATGTCATTTAAAGATTTCACTATATACATTTTAGGCAAATCAGCCCCGCCCCTGGCGGCCTTGTTTTGTTAGGGATTGGAAATTTTTTTTAGCAATCTTGGTAGAGAGTTATCTGGCCAGTAGTTTTGCAGGTGATGATTATTAAATATTTCACCCAAGGATCATCCCTGCCAAGTTTAATCTAATTCTGCCCAGACGTTTCAGAGAAGATGTCGTTTAAAGCAAATTGTTGACGACGCATGACGACGGACGCAGGGTGATCCTAATAGCTCACCATGAGCACGTTGTGCTCAGATGAGCTAAAAATGAAGTCAAAACTGTTATGAATACCTGAGAAATATTAGAGACTTACTAAACCATAGAACTAATGTATGAAACATACAAGACCTGGTCTTAATGACACAGACAAGCTGGTCTTCAAAACATTGAAACAACTCAAATACCATATATATGGGAATGTTAACTACATATTACATAAGCAAAAAATGGAAGTTCCATTTCATTATTTTCAAAAATATTAATACATTATCCCTTGTTTTACACTTTTCTTCTTTAAGCATAGAGGCCATTGAGCTCCTTACTTTCGAAGGAAAGGAGTCAAGCTGAAGATTTAAATAAATATAGCCACCGTGATTGTATATAACATTTGGTCACAGCTGTTGATATCAAGGAGTCTGACAAACTACTTAGAACCCATATTTGATAGTCTGAGACAAATTCAACAAGACTCAGACTACTGGACTGGTTAGTGTTGATTGCAGATTAGTGAGATTACCATCCATGTTAATGTCTAGTGCTGCCTGTAAAGTGCCGGCAAAGATTACTTCATACTCTTCATCTGTCAGGGAACGAACTGGCAGGGTCTGAAATAGGATCACACAGGATAAAATGACACAGGTTACTGACTCCGTCATTTTTATTGTTTTTTTTTTTCATCTGCGCTCAGATGTGCTTTCTATGTAATATACTGTACACATGTACCACCAACTCATCTGAGCTGAATGGACTGATGTTTAATACAAACTTGAAAGATTTTTTTTTTCTGTAAAGCTGTCTGAAATTGCAAAATACAGTAAAAGGTAAACTGGCATGTAGCATGTTACATTTTCACATTAGATATAAGCTTTCAAAAAAAACAGTAAAAAAAAAACAAGAAAGTCAGTAGAACTGACAGATGCTCCCCGTAGAAAGTCTTTGTTACAAATAAGGCCTTGGTCAATGGGTGGGAGGATATGTTGAAATCCCCATTCCTAAATCATATCTATTCTCCTCATCAGATGAGATGTTTTACCAACTCTAATTTGGAGACTTAGTAACAGTTTACTATTTAATATGATAATACGTGTTACTCATCAGATCTTTCATTGATTTTTTTAAAGTTTTTATACTACTAAAAATTAAGTCAAACATTTCAATGTGTGCTCATTTCAAAGAGGTTAACCAACACTCTTGACATATGACTGGATATTTGAAATAGTGTATAATGGCCTAAACAACAATTAGCTGACATGATTATGATTGACATTACTAGCATATTGAATTTTGTGGGGTTTTGTTTAAATGATATCTCCTGTTAAATTAGGCAAATGACATGAATATTAGTCAACAACATGGTAGTAGGGGCCATAACTCTCTTAAAAATTGAGGAACCAGGTCATGTCGACGATATGCGTATCTACTCTTGGTAATAAAGCTTCCCATAAAGTTTCACTGAATTCAAGCCATTTAAGTTCCTGAGAAATAGCCCGGACAAGAATCATGCAACATGAACTATAGGCCAAAAAGTCAAGGGGCCACAACTCTGTGAAAAATTAAGGAACCAGGTCATGTCGACGATATGCGTATCTACTCTTGGTAATAAAGCTTCCCATAAAGTTTCACTGAATTCAAGCCATTAGTTCCTGAGAAATAGCCCGGACAAGAATCATGCAATATGTACTATAGGCCGAAAAGTCAATGGGCAATAACTCTGTGAAAAATTGAAGAACCAGGTCACGCCGACGATATGGGTATCTACTCTTGGTGATAAAGCTTCCCATAAAGTTTTGTTGAATTCAAGCCGTTAGTTCCTGAGAAATAGTCCGGACATGGAAAGTGTGACGGACGAACGGACGTACGAAGCGGCGACTATATGCGTCACCTTCGGTGAGCATAAAAACAACAACAAAAAATGACCGACCCATCTTTTTTCCAGCCTGTTACCAGAAACAAGTCTTTTTTTTTTTCTTTTTTTTTTTTACGCCTTTCTGTGGAATGTCAAATTCTATGAGGATATAATAACAGAACTTATTTAAATTCTGTTGGTGGTAACCTTACTTTCAACATGTGTTTGTATTAATATTTATCAATCCACACATAACAATTACAATCTTACTAGAAAAAGTACTCACAGGAGCCTTCTTTACTTTTGTCTGAGCTTTCCTTTCAACCTTATCTATTGATTTCTGAAAACAAATATGAAGTGAACAAGTGTTCAAGATAAGCCTCTGTGAAATCAATAACAGAACTATCAGATTTTATAAAAAAAAACAACAACATATATATATATAAAAAGAGGTGAGTTAAGGTATAGCAAACAATCTTAAGAGAACGAGTTAATTACAGACAGTATATTTCAACCTTTCTACATAAGGTCCTCATCAGGGTTAAAAAAATTGAGATAAATGGTACAATAAAATAGAACCAAGAACTTTGTCAAAGATAACAAAACTTGCTTAGCAGACCACCTTTCCAGCAAGCACTATAAAATTGAAGGAACTGCCTAAACTTTCAATCTATTTTATTTTCACATCTACAACAATGTGGCCCAAACACTATTCAAATATGTCAACCCATTCGGGAGTCAGAGAAGTTTTTTTCTTTTGAAAATCTTAAGTAGAAAAGAGGCCATTTCATGCAGACAAACATACTCACCAAGTTCAATGAAGAATGAGTGAAAAATGTGTCATCTAAAGTGACAAGTTTTTTTTTTTTTTTAAAGATTTGCCCTGGTGACCTACTTTTTGACCAACATGACAAAACTTCAAAGATATGGACCAACTTTCATGGAGAATGGGACAAACATGTGGCCTCTAGAGTATTCACAGGCAATGAATAAATCTATGACCTTTTGAATTTGCATTACAGTTATCAAGGATATAGCCCATATGCAATGTTTTGGATAAGGTCTATTGTAACCAAATCGAATGATCACCAATCAGATCTATCCATAGTTGATAATGGATGACAGACAAAAATCAGAATCCTGAACAAAAGTCCTTTGGATAGCAAAAGAGTGATTACCTCTTTATCAGGCTTTGTTTTTACTCCAAATTTAGATTTTTTCTGTTCTTTCTCCTTTAACTTTTTACTCATCTGTAAAATGAAATAATAATAATCATTACTTGTGATGTAAAATGTATTTGAAATTTTGTATTTTTAAATATACATTTACAAAAACAATTCAGAATAAATTTTAACTTGTCATCCTGTTGAACATTCAAGTGGAATTCATTATTTCAAAATTGTCAGTCCTGACAGTCAGCATTGTCACAGCATGGAAATTTGTTCTAATTGTTAAGAACAGTAATGGTAGATTTAAGTAAAAAAAAAAAGAAAAAAAGAATAAATTCCAACCATTTCTTGTATAGGATAAAAGATACTAGTCACAGTAGTGTTGGAACAATGTATGTTTAATTTTCATGCATATATATTTTATTTTAAAGTTAAAAAGGGGCCATTATATATGTCAAATTAGCAAGAGTTATCTACCTTGGTTGTCTGATGCCCTAAACATATACATAAACTTTCAAGTCAATACCATGAATGGTTATTGAGATATAAGCTGGATAGTAGCTTACATGCAAAACTTTCACCAAATTTTCTACTGCATGCAAAACTTTAATCAAATTTTCTAGGTTCAAAAGGGGCCATAATTTGTATTAAATTCAGTCAAGTGTTATCTTTCTGGTTGTCTAATGCCCCTGAACATATTCATAAACCATGAATGGTTATTGAGAAGCTTGATAGTAACTTAAGTACCAAAACTTTTATAACCAAAAAGCTGAAACACCAACACTGACACAAAGGTGACTGTAATGAAAAGCTCTCATATTATTTGAAAATTCAAGCTAAAAAAAAAATGTGGAAATTCCTTTTTCCTATAGAAGTTAAGTCTAATGAACAATTAAGTGATGAAAGAAATTTAATTATCAAGAAACATTTCCATTGATTGAACAGTCATGACTTTTTTTAACTGTTAACATATGGTATCAGAATTTTATCTATCAAATATCAGCTCAGAAAATATTAATTGTCCAATTATGAGTAGAGATGATAGATAACAGATATAAAGAAACCTCCTGTCTAGACTGCCACATTCTTAGCCTGACTAATGTACTAAGGGTATACATAATTTTGAAAACATTCTTTTATTGAAGCAAGAATTTGACAGATTAATACAGAGAAGATGGTTGGATGGATGGCAAAAATATAACTATCATACAGCAAAGTATTTTAGTTTTTTTTAAAGCAAAGAACTGGTCCTACCAGACACTATAAAGAGTTATTTTTCCTCATTAAATATATTACTTGAAACGGAATAATTGATCAACTGAGTGACAAAACAAATGTTGGTGTATTAGGGAAGGAAGCAGACAGGCATCAATTAAAGTACAGTACGCAGTGATTTTTCTACAATTTCTGATGACCAAATCCAAGGACTCGCTAGGCTAAAAAATCATGAGTCCCGAAATGGAAAGCTTGCATCCTAATTTAATTTTAATAGCAGTTCTCATATATTTTATGCATCAGGTGGATGCACTGAAAAAAAAAACACCATTGCATCCACAGCGAAAACATTGCATCCAGGATGCAGAGGTAAAAAAATCACTGCAGTACGTACATCAGTTGGTAACAAAACTCAGAATCTAGAATACTCAATTAAGTTTGTAATTTTTGCAAACTATTAACAACATCCAAGTCAATATTAAATAGTACCCCATCCCCTTAAAATTGGATAAAATTCACTCAAATTATAAGATTTTTATGTAACAACTTTATTGACTTTTGAAAATTTGTAGGAATATGATCTCATCTTACATTTGTGTAAAGAGGCCATCATTAAAAATGTTTGTTTGCTCTGAACCGACCCAGAACATTTAAGGTGGGCACAGGTAGGTAGGGATTTTTTACTCTTTTTTTTTGCTTTCAAGATAAAGGAATGAGCATTTTTAGCTTATTTGCTTCATCAAACTTTTACATGTTTGAATGAAAACTGCAGAGAATATTCAATCGTAAGTGGCATGAAAACAGCAGAAAGCATGGAATAAATGAAGTTGACATTTTTAAAGAGCAAAATGAGAGAGCTGAAAAATAAAATAACAAGATCACCGCATGCGGGTTTCAACGCTCGTCTGTTTTTGCCAATGTTACATATTTTTGTTTAAAAAAACATTTAAAAAAGTTGATCTTGAAAATCACAACTAAAACTGTAAGCCTTTAAATGCAAAGTTGAAGTACCATACCCTTTAAATCTGACCTTTGACCTTGACCTATGCATGGAATAGAATGTATACAACACAAAGATGTAAAATATGAAAAAAAACATATAAACTTTTTTAAAAAAAATATTGAAAAATGACAATATCTATTAAAAAACTTGTCAAAGTTATGGCAATATAAGGTCAAAGGTCAAGGTCGATAGATAAAATATTGAGGTATATCTGAAAAATAATTGTCATGATGAATATGCATACCAAATATAAAAGATGTATGTCAAATAGTAAAATGTCATGGCCAACGTTATAGTTTTTTATTAAACATTTCAAAAATAGGTCAAAGTTCAAGGTCAAAAGTTCAAAGTGTAACATTGCTGGAAAGGTCTTGCCACAAGGAATTCACATGTGAAATATCAGTGCCCTGTTGGTAATGGTTCTGAAATGACAGGCATTTTAATGTTTTCAAAAGTTACAGCAAAAATAGGTCAAAGGTCAAGGTCGATTGATGAAATGTTGAGGTATATCTGAATAGCCCTTGCAAAGATGAATATGCATACAAAAAAAAAGTTAAACGGCCAACGTTAAAGTTTTTTGTTAAATATTTTAAAAATAGGTCAAAGGTCAAGGTCAAAAGTCCAAAAGTATAACATTGATGGTAAGGTCTTGCCACAAGGAATTTACATGTGAAATATCAGTGCCCTTTTGGTAACGGTTCTGAAATGAATTTTAAAGTTTTCAAAAAATACAGCAAAAATAGGTCAAGGTCAAGAGATGAAAAATTTGCATGATTATGTCTGGATAGACCTTGTCTAGATGAATATGCATACCAAAAATGAAAGCTGTATATGGAATAGTAGAGAAGTTATGGCCAACGTTAAGATTCCGGACGACGCCTGATGACGACAACGCGGACATCAGAGTTACGACAATAGCTTGTATTTTTTTCTTCAAAAAACAGACAAGCTAATAAAATAATAATGTTGTTCTGAGGCTAAAAAAAAAGAAAAGAAAATTGAGTTGGTACTGATTTTGTTGAATTGGTAGAAGCATGGCAAACAAATGTATTTTACAATGGCCTTAAACATTATATTATTATTTCCCATTCGGATCTTTGCATTTTAGACAAGTAAATAAAAAATACAAGTTCAATTTGCTAAATTACTAAATAATTTTTATGGATACTTAATTATATTTTTAGATTGATTTTTTTTTTGGAAGCAATGTATTTATAGTACTCAATAAACAAAAGGGTTTATCTGTTCCTCTGAGGCTTAAATACCATATTTATAAATTACAATATGTTAATTGGGGAAACAAAGATGCCTATGAGTGGCTCCTAATAAAGAAAGACAAAAAATCCTGGACATGAAACATACATACTTGCACACACTCTGCAGTATCAGTGGAGTCGTGAGCAGCTGTTGCTGCCACCTCCCCTGCAGGACAGACAGATGGTGGCTGTTCCTTCACATCCCCTGTGTTATCCAGGTTATCTCCAGAAGGGTCAGGGAGCTTGGCCTGTATTTCATTACTGTCACTGGGTTTTTCTGATGGAGCCTGCTATCAAATCCAAAAAAATTTAATTCAGAAAAGTGGTTTTATTTCATATAAAAAAATGGAACAAAAAATGGTTTTTACCCTTACAATGCTGTGGGCACATGTGGCTGCACTATTCAGTCAATAAATTTTCAGAATGCACCCCAATGCACAAAATTCATTTTACTATCCAGGGCTGTTTTTACTTTTTCATGGGTATCTTCCCTTTTGAAAATTTCTTAAAATTAATGCATTTTTCTCCAAATATGTTATTTACTATAAGGTTTTATTTCCTCAGCATTTTTAACAGGTGCAATAGAATGAATGCATTCATTGAGCTTTTGTAAACTGTTTTAAGCTCAAATCATTTCCAGAAAACTATCAGGATATTTGCATGTGAATGTCAAAGGTGTCTTCAATCAAACAAGAAAACAATATACCTGATTTTCTTTCTTTTCTTTCTTCTTTTCTATGGAATTTGAGTAATTTGTAGATGACTTGGCTGGCACTGGGAAAAGTACAAGAACAAGTGAGAATACTAACAAAAATTGAGCAATGAATTTCTTTTTCTTTAATAATATCAAAAACAATCTGTAAATAAAACAAGAGGGCCATGATGGCCCTTTGATCGCTCACCTGAAAACCAGGTATTAGTGGGAGAAAAAGAAACAGCAAATATCTTATGATATTATTATGCCCCCTGCCAGCCATAAATCCAATGCCTATATATATATATATATAAATATAGCATGTAAGAGTTTTATATTGTGTACTTGTACCCATGAATTTGTCTAGAAATTATTTGGGGTACTTTCACAGATTAACTTAAAATCAATAAAATTTAACTCATAGGATGGGAATAACCATCTCGGTGACACTGGTCACTTTTACCTCTGACAGGAAAGATGTTGAAGCCAAATGACTCACTGATATTCACATTTGCATTCAACTTTATGAATAAATGATTATATTCTGGACTTTTTTCTCTGTTTTTGGAAGATGAGCCATATCCTTCAAACTGGAAATTTTCGTTTTTTTAGTTAAAATTACATGATTATGTTTTCTAAAAAGGAGCAGGAGGAGGAGGAGGAAATAAATAACAAGAAGTGTTCCTTGGAACACATGTGTTGCCTGCTGAAAGCAGAGTGATGGAAAAATTGTGACTGAAAGATAGATGACAGAGAATTGATAATAGCCAAAGTCCATATCAGTTGTTTTGAAGATTTATCTGAGAATTTTTATGTAAAAAATAAAATTGAATTTGGAAAAACAGTGCTTCATCTAAAGGATGGTTCCTTTCTTATAATATACAATTAATTTTTATTAAAATTAGACAGACAGATTAGGAAACATATTAATCAAAAATTCAAAATGTAGAATCTCTCTGAATAAAGAATTACATATTGTATTGTATTCTTGCAGTACTGTTTATCTTTTTTTTTTTTCAATTAGTAAAAAAAGATGCTTAAAGTTGCAATACTACCCAAAATCATTGCAATAAATACAGAAAATAATGTGAAAATATGAAAATTTATTATTTCTCTTAACCTTTACAAAATAATGCCTCTGCAGGTTAAACGATTAGCCCAAATGATGTCGATAGAATCACTGATGTATTAAATGACTGTAGGAAATTAATTCTCCTACCCGTTCACGGAGAACTCCGGAATATTAAACATGAAGATTTCTAGAATCAGTTGATTTCTGTCATGTGGTTAGAATGTCCCTCATAGGTTGTGCATACCTATCAATGTTTGTAATCTCACAAGATCCTGACGAGTGTCCCCATGTCTAATCCGTGCATGGTACACAATTCCCTTGTAAAAATTTAGGTGTTTGTTTAAACTTTATGTACCAGGCACCTATTGCCTCCTAAACCGGAAAAAAATCATTAGAGGAAATGAAATCAAGTTACAGAACACCTGTTTTTCATTGGAGAGCAGTGTACTGTTCCTATGCACTTGAATTCTATTTTAAGAACGCTTGTTTAAGGCAGCTACCGGATTTTGTTAATAACAATCAAATCGGTGACCGTTAATTCCATACTTACTGATTTGCAGATAATTTGTAGGTAATATTAGTGATCAGGCAAGTTTTTATGAACCTTTTCTTTACCAAAAGTCCCTTTAAAATGATAAAAGTCCATGATTTGTTACAAACTGAGAGATGCAAATTTGAGCTAAACTGACGTATCTGTAGTGTAGTATTGCATCTTTAATAAAAACTCTATAAACTCAACAAAACAACACTATGTAACGTATCTTGTATTCAACATGTTTACAAGTCAAACATATTTTTCACACACACATATATAGTTGTTGTTGTTCACAGTAAATCCCCAAACAAAGAACTTTTTTTATTTTAATTTGTCCATCAAAAACAGGGGGGGGGAAAGAAACACCAGCTACAATACCTGCAAATGATGGGCACTTGAATCCAGACTTCTTCTGAACTGACTGCATAATGGTGAACTAAGGTATCAATGCCTGAAAATATTTCAATAGAAGAACCATCTCAAGTGTTTATTCAAAGATGCACAGAGTTAACAAATTATTTTCAAAAATCACACAAAAAGGAAAAAAACATGCACCTCATCCATCTTGGTTGATCAATATGAATTTGAGTAATATGTTTCCAGTTACCCACTTTTAAATTTGGTTGAAAAAGTAATTTTTTTTTTTAAATGAGAAATTGTTGGCCAAAGGTAGGCCATTTAACCATCTTGAACTTAAACACTGTAATCATACAGTATAATTTTTTTTCAAACAGTATAACCTGTACAATTTTTGTCTATAAAAATTCTAAAACATTCTGTTGAAAAATATATGCTCCATTTACGTTTTTTTGATTATTAGATTTCCTGAAATCTTTTTTGTGGAAGGGGTAGAAAACTGGCAGAGCTACAGATAAGACGCGTTTTTGCGTTTTTAAGCATTATTATTTGGTAAAAATGCATTGGAAACAAAATTGAAGGGTGAAAAAAACGCATCTGAAATGTCCGATCAGCATTGTTACTTAACATTACGCGTTTTTCGGTATTCTTATTCCAAATCAATTTTATATTATCGAACTAGTCAGGGTTTAAACATTGGTCACCGGTTCTATTGTGAACTGTAGTAGTTAACGTTCTTGATAGTAGGAAACCATGATATTGGCTCCCTTTTCTAAGTTATCGTTATCGGTATTTTGGTATCGGCTAGACGCTAAAATGGCAAGTAGAAGCAAACCGAGCGATTAAAGAGAAAATATTAAACAATGCAGACAATCCTAGTGTTCCCATTTATTTTTTTTCAAAAATGAATTGCAGGATCTATTACCAAGCAAATATTTGAAAAAATAATATATGACAGCGTTATTATGACTGAAAATGCTTCTAAGAAATATGTCGTCGATTCTGTTTCCGATGAAACTGTGAAGTTAAATTGTCGGAGAATCAACCGTAGTTGAAAGTTTTTTTGACAGTTTGTAATAATATTTTCATCTCAGTTGGTAAATTACACAAGGAGTGTTGTACATAGCTTGTCATATAGAACTTCTAAAATGTTGTCACTAAGCTGCAAGGTACAGAGAATGCTGAGACTTGTTTATCATGGTATATCAAGGTAAGAGGCAGATGCGTTTAAATATAAGTGTCATTTAGTTTTATAATGAGGGTTTATTTTTTTTTTTTTAATTTTCAGTTTTCAGCATTATAAAAAATTTGAGGGGGTAAATATCATTTAGACTTAAAAATTATCTGGAGCTCTGAACTGGTATTTATAAATCCTAGAACAAAAATTCTGTTTTGTCATGTCACACAAGTCTTAAGTTTACAAAGTTGTTTATGTCATGATCATTGTTGAAGTGCAAAGGGTCATGGTATTGGGAAGGAAAATGGTAAATTCATCTTCAATTTTCTAAATCTTGATCTATAATTCTGATATAACAGTCATTTATGTTGTGATCAACATTACAGAATATCTTGTGGGGACTTTGTGGGTCTAAGCCAATCCTCATCTTTAACCCTTTCCCTCATATATACTCATTTTGACGCTCTCAACAGGTATCACATAAAGCCTGATTTTGCAGAAAACCACAGTTAAACCTTACCAAATTTAATTACAAAATCCTCATTTCCAGACCACTGAGGAGCAGCGAACAGCATAAAACCTGATCAGCCTGCGAGTTACTTGCAGGCTGATCTGGTTTTATGCTGTTCGCATAGGTCTTTTCAGGGTGTCCTCTATGAGGGAAAGGGTTAATAAGCAACTGAAGTATAATATATTAGATGAAGTAAGAATATTATATAGGATAATTAAATATCAAAAGTTCTAAAAACCTAACAGAGATCTGCAACTTTGATACAGGTAAAGAGCAAGCCACAAGAAGCTCTTGTTAAGTTCCATGTATGATCATGTGACTGCAATATAATGAGAGATGACAATATCTCAAATCAATCATGAATATACTTTGTTTTCTCTTCAATTTATTGACAATTAAACCAAATTTATATGTCTCATTAATTGATTTGAGTGATACCATAAAGTGTCTGTTAAACGTCTGCAAGATGTTAATTGTCTCAGCCAGATGTTTACCTGATTTTTTTCATCACGAGATAAAATGTTATTTTGGACAGTTTCATAATCTGTTAAATATACCTTTGTAAATATAAAGATAACTCAATGTAAAGTTATGATTTAATCATTAAAAACCACCTTTAAATGCCATTATATGCCACCTTTTTTTATTGTCTCAAAGTGCCCAGTTATCCTGGTACAGTATGAATCTTTCTTGTACATAACAACACAATTTTCATCTAACAATTTTAGCAAGTTTTTGATCAATAGTTTAGAATTTCTGAGGTCTTTCTCATGGTATAGGTTAAAAATGGAAAATTTATTTCGTAACAATGATTCCAACAAAACCAAGTCTACACAGTTGATTATCCATGTTGTGATTGTTCATATACAAGCTTGCTTACTCGCTAAATACCAGTGAAAAATTAACAATTTGTATCTCAATTTCATGTAATTGCTTTTTTTTGGCGAGTGGAAAAGCTATTGCTATGATTCAAAGCTTGCAGTTACAAGATGGATGATGTCTGGAAATACCCACCTCTCTGTCATGACTCATATGGGGCCCAAAACTAAAATTACATGCTCAGCTGGTTGGCAATGCATGCTATGGTTCATAATTTTACATTATGTTGTTAAAACTGACACTTATCTCTTGACAACTTAAGACATTGAAAATTGCGAGTTGATTTTTCATTTAGCAAGTAAAAGGATTACTGCTTACTTAAAATAGCAAGTGCAAAATCTGGATAAATTCAAACCCTGCAAGTGTTAGCTATTTTTAACTCTGAATATAATGATTTTGAAATACAATGATAGTAGGTAACTCCTCAATAATAGGCAGTGATCTGCCAAAAATTTCAGTGGGTTTGGACATCACCCCATTGGCTTAAAAATCGGGGTTAATCCAAATTTTAATGGGGCTGAACATAATTTTAAGTAATTTTTCATACCTTAACTTAGCACAGTCACAGCGGATTTGTGATCAGAATAGTCAGTATGATGCATGAACATACTTGTTCTTACTTATTTTCTTATGCTTATAGTACAAACCACACAACAGGTCATTGTTATTATCATCATACTCTTACCATACAACAATTTTTTTAGGTAACATTCAATAGCTCATTTTGTTAACCTCTGAATCTAAAAAAGAGCTTATTTATATACATGTTAAGATATGCATTTTCTGTTTGTTTACAAAATTTTTACATGTACCGTATGATGCTGAGATATTTTAATATACATATATGTGAACTCCTTGTAAGAATACTAAGACAGTCAGTGGGATGCTTCCCCAACCCACTGCTATCTAAGAACAGGGATAATGAAATGAAAATCTTGATACCAAAAAACTGGAATAAGAACAAATATTCCAACAAGGAAATCCCCCAGAGGCCTTATTCAGTCTTAATTTGAAAAAATTTTCCAGGGAGAGATCCCCAAAACCCCCCTTCCAGGAGGGGTACCCCCCTCTCGCACACTCCCCCTTCTTATCGCTTCGCAAATCAGATGCCCCTTTGAGCCACTAGCACCCTGCCCTTTTCAAATCCTGGCTGGAGCACTGCACGACAATAAAAAGAAGGGGTTTTAAATTAGTTAATATATATATATATATCTCTTCTTTACAATGAATGATTTTTATTTTTTATTAAGTATATTTTTAATTGATCTAAAATATGGTAACTTCAACAGTTTCTTAAAGCTGTTGATTGGCTTAGACCCATGATAATCATCCCATGGGATGAATAAAACTGTGCCCCTCTAAATGAAAAGATTTCATCTGCAACAACCAACTTCAAAAGGGTTGGTTATTAACTTCCAACTGATAACTAGGAGGTCTCAGTAAGAGGCTTTCAAGTTTTCATAAAGATGTTCAATCCCCTAGTAGATTATGCATCTATTGATACAGTGGCTTACGATTTGTGGACAACAACAAGAATAAAAATATTTAAATAACCAATCAAGGGTCACATTATATGACATGACATTTAAATCACATATTAAACAATAATGATGATGATGATGATTAAGTGGGAAAGCATCTTGGTAGTGTAGAAATGCTGCTTCTGAATTTCATTATCTTGAAGGTGCAAAACAAACCTACAAAGCATTAGAGAAAATCGACATTTTTCGTCTTTTTTTAAGATGATCTGAAATAAAAACTAAATACAGTATTTAGTTTCTCAATTAAACACAATTTCAACCAAGTATGGTTCCCAAAAGCAAAACTAACTTTCTCCACGGTCCAACCCCTCCTTTGTACAGACGACACTTTCTCACTTCCGCAAATTTCTATCCCAGCAGCCTGTACCTCTTACGCATGCGTGTTCGCAATTTCCCCGTAGAAGGCGAATTGCTTACAAGGCACAAAAAATAACCTGCTGTGCAGTTTAGAAGGATTTTGCTTCGATGACTTATGTGTATTCTTGTATATAAATACCCAGTTTTTCATACCTGTGAGTGACATCTTCCGTTCTTCTTTGACTTTTGCAGGAGACATGTTTTTGTTCTTCAATGGGTGATGTACACAGTGAGCGAGTAATCTAACGCAAAATTTTACCACTAGGTGGTGCTGTCCGGAAGTGAATTTCTGAAATTGTAAACAACGTGCCGATTCAGTAACATAACGTTTTGTTGACGTTTTTCTCTGTTTGAGATTGATGACAGCAATATTCAGGAATGCGACGTTAATAATTTAACGCCAGGAAAATGAGTATCCAAGTGAAAACGCCTACTAAATCTCAATTTGAGAGGTTGGAAATTCAGTGTGGAGAAAAGAGTTTTTCTTCACCTGAAGGATTCAAGTCCTCAAAAGATGATTTCTTTGTAAAAAATGATAGCAAGTTTTCAC
>CM037784.1:63938257-63988257 GCA_021229015.1 Solen grandis
ACATCCTGAAAATGGCTGGTGGGTCATTAAACCCACACTGTCAATTACAATAGCTCTTGGAGATACTAAGAGAAGCAATGGCAAGGCACTTCAAACCAAGGGAAGCTAATTTTGCCTCAGCTGATTTACCTGGTGCTTTTCTTGAATAGACAAAGGTACCAGCTATACAGTACATAAGCCATGATTAGTGGATTTAACCAACTCAGAAAAAAAGTAGTGTAGTTGTTTTATGATTAATGGTGCAAGGGTATATTGCCATTTAAATAATTGAGAATTAAAAAAAAATGTAGAAATCACATTAGAATTGTATTCTTATCAGATATGTGATAACAAGTATTGGTTACATATGTGAAAGTTATGTGTGTACAAATGGTAACCTGTGTTATAACATTCTATGGGTGCATAATGTACTTCTATGTGTCCCATATATTTCATATGTTTGTAATCGTTAATATGTGCTCATCATGTTTTGTGTATGCTTGTTTTTGAAGATAAAACATATAGTAGGCTTGTGTGGACAGATCTGTGGTAACCAGGTATAGGAGGCATATGTGTATACACATCTATAAATAGAAACAAACATTTAATTGCATATGACATATGTGAAATGAAACATATTGGTTTTATTATATGTAGTTTTAATTTGATCTAGTTTCTGTGGCATCGTTCCTAAGTCAAAAAAAAGAAAAAAAAGGGAGAGTTCCATTTCTGGTCTCCTGCCAGAAAAAAAAGTGGTAGGCAGGTAGGGATATTTTTTTCCCCCGTTGAATGTTGCAAAAAGTAAAAAAAAAAAAGTAAAGGAAAGATTTTTTTAAGGTGGAAAAGTAAAAAAAAAGCTTAGGATTGGCTGTGGAAAAAGAGGGTCGGTCAGGAGACCAGAAACGGAACTTTTTTTTTTTTTTGCCTAATTTGTTTGTATTCATAAGTTTTTGTTTTTTCTGTCAGTCTTTATCTGAAATGTTGTTCTGACAGAACTTTAACCTTCTCATAAGACCATTTTGACCATCAGTAGGTACCATAAGCTGATCTCAAACACAGTTAACTTACAAATTAATTGCAATCTCATTCAACACTGAGACACGAACACTTAACCTGATCACCCGCAATTAATTTCTTGAACTGAAAGATTGCTATATTGACAGTAATTCCAACACAATATCAACATTTGTTGAACAGTTGTTACACATATGTCATATGCACAGATAGATCTAACTTTACCCTCTAAACTCTGATATTACGTAGTCTTAATCTAAACATTTCTTTTATGTCAGTGAAAAAAACAACTTTTTACAACTTACGCAGCTCAATTCCTTTTGACGATTTCTGGGTTGTACCAGTACTGTAGACCAGCAAAGGTTTTGGAAATTTCTTTCCTACAGGGGGACTTCTAATTCTAAAACCCATGGATCTACTATTTCTGTGCTAGATAGAACCATAAGCATGTGTCAGCATGTAGGCTATAATCGTATACAGTCTGTAATGGATGGCTAGATTTGTGTCATGCATGTGACAAGTCTATAACCAGTCTGTTTCTGTGATAGATATGTGATAGACTGTAACATATTTCTGCATTAGCTAGATCAGTGCAGATACATGTTAGATTGTTTACTGTACTAAACTATGTTTTCTGTTATTTAGGTCAGTGTTGTTAATATGTCATGATAATATATTTGACTCATGAATACTAATTTTGGATCGCTACCTTTAGAATGTGACATGGGAGATATAACCAATATTGTCCTGTCTTATTGAGTCTCTTCCTGTTTTACTCGTACATTGTAGTTGAATATCTTTCAATATTTTGAAATCACAACTGCATAGCATTGGTATTAATCACCTTCATTGATAGCTATAATGGTATTGGTGTAGTTTCGTACATATTATTTTTCAGTAACTGTGATGGTTTTTGTCTTGTGAGTGTAGCCAGGCTAGACCTGAGTAGTTTATAAAAAATGGCCAGCAATATTCCTTAAATGCATTTTTTCCCCCCATTCATTTTGAAATTAGTTCTTAATACTAAGGTAATCTAGGGCTATCATTAATACCTTCTTTATCAATATATCATCAATATTTGCTGTCCAATTTCGTATAGATACTCAAAACCATATATCAATAAACTTCCTTAAGTTTTAGATGAAGACAAAATTATCTTTTCATGCTGTGTGACCATTAGAGTTACTCCCCTTGATAGTTACTGCAAAAGTTTTTGATAAAAAAAAATAATAATAAATAATGCTCTAAAGGAAAATTGATTTGAATAACTATTGCTTATGGTTGAAAGTACATGTAAGGCATTCAAAAGAAAGATTCCTTGGGGCACACAATCACTTGAAAGTAAAGAAACAGTTGATCAATATATTGATGTATTCTCGATATTTGAGTTTCGATATATCAGTATGAAAATTTCTAGCAATGACAGCCCTACTAGGTTAACCATAAGGCTGGTACTTTGTGTCTGGGAAGATAATGGACAATTCATCTCATCAGGGTAGAACTTGCAACATTTGGACCTTCAGTCATTTATACCACTTGGTTGTGGTACACTCCTTCTTTTAGTATTTGTGATTAGTCAGATAGGTGGTCTACTATCCCTTGTGGTTGAGTGGTTAGAGTGTCTGCCTTGGGAGCCAAAGGTCATGGGTTCATTCCCTGGCTGCGACATACCAAAGTCGTAAAAAATGGTACTGGTATAGCTCCATTGCTTGGCGCTCAGCATAATTATAATGGTAGTTCCAGGACTGGTTGGCTCGGTGTCAAGATAATGTGACTGGGTGTGGTATCATGCCACATGTCTATGGCATGATACTGTAGTGTGGCAGCACTATATCTGTCTCAAGTAGACATCATCTCCAAGTGACGAAAATACTGTTGGTGGGACGTTACACCCAACAAACAAACATCAGATAGGTGGTCACTTTTTAGTCTGTATCAGTGTTATGAACCTAGCTTGTTTGTAGTTTTGTATTTATATAAAACATTGTATATCAAGAAACAGTCACGCGTTACCAGTATATAGCATGCAATTTCTTCCATTATACCAAAATGTTACCAATAATTGATTTATATAGATTTGGTAATTTGTGGAAAGAAACTTAACATTATAATTGAATTGAGACTCACATTTGGTTGACTGATCCTCATTTTGTGTTTTAGTAGAGTTGAGGTTGACTCACTGTACAATTCTATTGCTAAGATTCAAGAGCTAGTGAGTCTGAACTGTTTATAATGTATCCTGAATGGTAATTTAGAAATAAAATACATATGCATTTGTAGTAAATCAAATATCCTTTGAAAACACATTTTAAATGCTTTACATATTTTGTACTTAAAGTACTTTTCTGCAAAATTAAGTACTCTTTGATAAGGATATTCCCCCTTTCCTTCCTTCAACATTGTGTGTATCCAGTGAACCTCAACATGTTGGTTTGCCCTGGGTATTTTTGCACCCGTTGTCTGTTTTGTGTGTGTATGATATTTTCCTGTGTTTATCCCACTTCGTCTATTTTGTCATTTTGAGATTCCTCTTTAGATAATTACCATCCCATATTAATTCTAAATGTGCTATTTATCAACCTTATGTTTGTCATGGTTATTAACCCCCTTTTATTTTTATTAACTCCCTTGAATATCCTTTTGGTAACATACCTCCCATGAGTATCCTTATTATGTTATCTCCTTTGAATATTACCATTATGTTAATAGTCTCCCTTGAGTATACTTATGTCAAATTATCTCCCTTGAATGTTAATGATACTTACCTTCCATGAATATCTGTATCATGAATATTACCTCCCTTTGATTTTTATAGTTATTCTAGAATAACAGTCCCCTTGTTTCTTCCCTATGCAGCAAGCCCAGAAGCACGTTGAGAGCACCTTGAAGGAGATGATGGATCAGAAGAACAAGTTGGCATATGAAAATGGCCGTCTGCAGACGCAGGTGGAGCAGACGTCAATAGAACTGGAGACACTGAGGAAGGCTGACCTTGAGGTCAACAAGTACAGGCAGCTCTCGGAGGCTCTTGCTTCAAAATATAGCCAGGTAGCAACATGATTGACAAAGTTTGACATGGAAGTTCAAGCTTTATCATTGAAAGAAAGAATTAAATAAGTAGGAAAATTAATGATATATTCGTAGCACTTTTGTGTGTAACATTTGAACTAATCAGTAACCATTTGGAAAAATTATTCTCTTTTTTTCTTTTTTTTTTTATTCTCTGTTTACAATGTGTTTGTTTGTTGTTTTTTTCAATATAGTGTGAGACAGAGATCAGCGAACTGAAGATAACAATTCAGCGACAGGAGAGTCAGATGAAGCAATCACAGCAGATGCTTGCAAAGCTGCAGACAGAACACAGCACTGCCAGCGTTTCCAGGGATGACCTGATGAAGGAAAACCAGAAACTGCTCACCAAGCTGCAGAGTGTTGAGGAGAGGGAGAAACGCAAGGTAGGTGAAATTTGTGGACACTAATTCTGCCTCCATGTTGAAGAGTTCATTGACTGTGTCAAAATGCTGGTAAATGTTCATAATTGTTAACCGAGTGAGACGGTGTGGAAAAAATGCATGTGGGCATCATTTTTGTTAAAAAATTTTGATATGCTTGCGTTAGCTTTATTCCTGAAATACAGAGAAAATACAACATTGCCTGAGATATCTTTTTGGGGGAGTGTGTGTTTCTATTCCTGTTTCCAATTATGTGGTAGTTTATGGTTGAACTAATACCTCCCCATATATCATACACACTGGTACATTTATTGTATTTTTACCTGTCTTAAGGTACGAGCCCTGCAGAAGAATAATGAAGATGCCAAGACGGTGAACAAGGAGATTGCGTCGACCCTTGAGTCTGTGATGGCGTCCCACTCTCAGCTTCAGACAGTAGTAGAGGGACTGCAAATAGAGCTGGGCAAGAAGGACACCCATATATCACGTCTTAAGAACGACAAGTAGGTCATTTTATTGTGTCACCTGCTGTAAGGAGAGGTGACACATGGGGATCACCTTTCCGTTGTCTGTCTGTCCATCTGTCTGTCCCTCACACTTTTTCTGTCACACTTCAGCAGGTAACATAAGTGTTCAAAAGAACACTCTTGTCTGCTTATCATGAATAAATGTATAGGGGACTAGGGCTAATATACAATACAGTGTAATATGCAATATATTGCTATATTTGGGGAACAATTTTAATGAGTTTTAGAAGATATACAAAGGGAAAGACTTTTTTAAAATTACTAAAAGGACAAAGAAAAAAGGAATATTGATTTATTGTCAATCTCAAGGTCATCATACCTTAATATAGAAGAAAATCTTTGCTTAATAATATTGACCAAATTTTAAATGCATTTTAAATAATTTTTTAGAGTTTCTGACAAGTTTTACCTTCAGTATTGATTGATTATGTATACTGTACATATCCTCTACTGTGTTGAACATGGAATTAAATGCTAGGTACAGCATTGAATGGGATGGCTTTGTAATTGCATAGCAGCAAAGAAAATAGTTGTGGTCCATGAGTCCATGGTTTGGACTAATTTTTTATTAGCTCACCTGAGCCAGAGGCTCAAGGTGAGCTATTGTGACCGGTCTTCGTCCGTCGTCCGTCCGTCCGTCGTCCGTCCGTCCGCCGTCCGTCAACATTTTGCTTCAAACGACATCTCCTCCTTAACCGCTTGGTCAATTTTGATAAAACTTTACAGGGATGTTCCTTGGGTGGTCCCCTTTCAAAGTTGTTCAAAGAATTGAATTCCATTTGGAATTCTGGTTGCCATGGCAACGGAAAGAAAAAACTTAAAATGTCTTCTTCTCCAAAACAACCAACTGAATTTCAAAATGTTTTGGCACAGATGTTCCTTTGGTAAGTGTCTACCAAGATTGTTCAAATTATTTGGATCCGTAAAAAAACATGGCCGCCAGGGGCGTGGCTAGTTTTCCTTAGATGCCTATACTCAAATCTTAAAAAATCTTCTCCTCCAAAACTGCTGGCTTGATTTCAAATTGTTTTGGCACAGATGTTCCTTGATTAAATGTCTATCAAGACTGTTCAAATTATTTGGATCCATAAAAAAACATGGCCGCCAGGGGCGGGGCTAGTTTTCCTTATATGTCTATAGTAAAATTGAAAAAAAACTTCTTCTCCAAAACCACTGGCTATTTCAAATTGTTTTGGCACAGATGTTCCTTTATTAAATGTCTTCCAAGATTGTTGAAATTATTTGGATCCGAAAAAAAACATGGCCGCCAGGGTCGTGGCTAGTTTTCCTTATATGTCTATAGTCAAATCTTAAAAAAATCTTCTCCTCAAAAACTGCTGGCTGAATTTCAAAATGTTTGGCACAGATGTTCCTTGAGTAAGTGTCTACCAAGATTGTTCAAATTATTTGGATCCATGAAAAAAAAATGACTGCCATGTATGGGGCTAATTTTCCCTATTTGTCTTAAGTGAAAACTTAAAAAAAAAACTTCAATTGGGTCATTTGGGGTCAAAAAGTAGGTCACAAGGTCAAGTCTTATAAAAACCTTGTTAACACTCTAGAGGCCACATTTTTGACCAAATCTTTATGAAACTTGGTCAGAATGTTTGTTTCCATAAAATCTTGGACATGTTCGAAATTGGGTCATGTGGGGTCAAAAAGTAGATCATGAGGTCAAATCTTAGAAAAACCTTGTTAACACTCTAGAGGTCACATTTTTGGCCATATCTTCATGAAACTTGGTCAGAATGTCTGTTTCCATAAAATTTTGGACAAGTTCAAAAGTGGGTCATGTGGGGTCAAAAAGTAGGTCAATATGAAAAATCCAACATATGTTGCTCATTTATAAACAGGTGAGCGATTCAGGGCCATCATGGCCCTCTTGTATTGGCATTGAGTCATAAATCTACACAGAATGCTTTAATTAGAGTTTTCACAATATGCCAGAAGTGTACCATGATATATTGTGATACCTTAGCACCCTAATTGGATACATACTACGATATATTGCTTCATGAACCATGGATATGGCTGCATATTCTTTCAAACTTCAAATCTTTTAATCCAGCTGCTCAAATATGTTACAGTAAATAAACACATAAAAACATTATCATTTTTAATATCATTTAAGTTTTTGACTAGTAATATAGAATGACAATGCCATGACTAGAATATTTTGAGTAATGCCTGATAATCTCAATGTATTTTCATTTTTTAACTCGTAGAGCCTCTGGCTCTTTATGGTCAGATTCAGGTGAAATAGATTTATCAGCTCCTACTATTGATATCATACTAGGTGGGTGACGACGTGCAATGTGTGTTTCCACCATTATTCTTAATCGTTACTTTGCAAAGTTGACGAACAGAAACCCCGTCAATGATTTTGATCCATTTTTAGCTGACCTGAGCACAAAGTGCTCAAGGTGAGCTTTTGTGGTCGTCGTGTGTCGTGCGTCATGCGTCGTCCGTCGTCAACAATTTGCTTTAAACGACATCTCCTCTGAAACCGCTGGACAGAATTTAATGAAACTTGGCAGGAATGTTCCTTGGGTGAGGCTCTACAAAAGTTGCTGAAATAAAGTTGATCCATGAAGAACTCTGGTTGCCATGGCTACAAAAAGAAAAATAATTTGAAAACTTTAAAAATCATCTCCTTCAAAACTACTGGCCAGATTTCAAAATAATTTGGTACAGATGTTCCTTGGGTCAACCTCTACCAATTTGCTAAAAATTTTCCGATCCGTAAAAAAACATGGCCGCCAGGGGCGGGGCTTATTTGCCTTATATGTATATAGAGAAACCTTTAAATAACATCTCCTCTGAAACCACTGGACAGAATTTGATTAAACTTGGCAGGGATGATCCTTGGGTCAACCTTCACAAAAGTTGCTCAAATAAACTTGATCCATATAGAACTCTGGTTGCCATGGCAACAAAAAAAAATAAAAATGAAAACTTTAAAAATCATCTTCTTCAAAACTACTGGCCAGATTTTAAAATAAATTGGTACAGATGTTCCTTGGGTCAACCTCTACCATAGTTGCTAAAAAATTTCCGATCCGTAAAAAAACATGGCCGCCAGGGGCGGGGCTTATTTGCCTTATATGTATATAGAGAAAACTTTAATCAACATTTCCTCTGAAACCACTAATCAGAATTTGATTAAATTTGGCAGGAATGATCCTTGGGTCAACCTTCACAAAAGTTCCTAAAATAAACTTGATCCATATACCGGTAGAACTCTGGTTGCCATGGCAACAAAAAGAAAAAAATATGAAAACTTTAACAATCATCTTCTTCAAAACTACTGGCCAGATTTTAAAATAAATTGGTACAGATGTTCCTTGGGTCAACCTATTTATCTCAGGTGAGTGATTTAGGGCCATCATGGGCCTCTTGTTTTTTATGAGGCTTGAAAAATGATGTCCGATACAACTCAAGTTTGAAGTTTGAAAAAGGAATTTCAATGTAAATGTCAGTGAAAATGCTGTTCCTACTCAATAATATTGTCTGTCAATCTTATATTCCAGTGCATGATAAAATTTTGTTGTCAAAGTTGATTTTTTGTCTCCTTGTCTTCATTTTCAAACTATAAAATAACAATCACAATGAAGGTGGCCATTTTGAAAAAAAGGATAAGTTTAGATTTTTTTTTAAAAAAAGCATATGGGCATCAATTTTGTTGTCAAACATAGAAATATAAATTAAAATCAGTAACACAAATAATGTATATAATTATTTGCAAGCAGTTCATGACAAAATGATCTTGATTGTGTTTCAACAATGCAGATAAGGTGTCGCAGTCACCATCTGCAGCCTCACTTGCACTGCAGCTGACAATAACTTTTAAAGAATATGAGCACAATATAAATTTAAGGGACATACAGAAAAAATTTTTTTACCACAAACTTAAAAACATGTGGAATGTCATTAAATTTGGCAAGTAGCAGGTTATATTTCCAAATTAAGTCTTACTATGGAAAAATATCGCTAAAAAACTGATGTGTTGATTTCGTATCGCGATACAATAACATTCAGCTGCATACTGCAATATACCAGTATATCGTGACACCTCTAGCTTTAATAGTCTAAAACAAAACTTTTGAAACTGATTTCCTTAAATTCCCTTTAATGATAATTGTGAACATGAAATTGTTATTATTTGTTGAGACCTATCTTTCTTTCCTTCAATATCTCAAGCACTGCAGATGGCACTTCTGTGAAACTTGTCACAAAAATACCAATATCAAGTTTAGTGTTTCTAAAAACAGAAAACTTGCATTGATAGCTCTACTTCTTGTTGCTAAGGAACCGTGAGCAGCAGGAGTGGAAGGTTGAGATGCGGAGGTTTGAGGAGAGGATGGAAGGCCTGCGGGATGAGCTGGGAAAGGAACGCGACAAGTCGCAGCGTAAAACCTCCAAGGATATAGCTGAGGTAATAGATGCAGAGGTCTTTAATTTGAACAGTTTGAGAGTGTCAGCATTATTGTCAATGTTAGAAATCTTTCTAATAATGTTTAGTATTGCAGTCTTGCAGTCTCTTAACCAACTTGTTCTGCATGTCATGAAAGATTTCAAGCTGAGATTTTCATCATTAGGCAAAAAAAAAGGAAAAAAAAAAGTTCCATTTCTGGTTTCTTGCCAGAAAAAAAGAGGGTAGGGGTATGTATTCCCCTCCTCCAATTCATGCAAAAAGTAAAAAAAAAAAAAGTAAAGTAAAAAGAAAGACAGATTTCTGAAAGGCGGAAATGTAAAAAAACTTCAGGGTCGGCTGTTAAAAAAGAAGGTTGGTTGGTCAGGAGACCAGAAACAGAACTCTTTTTTCTTGCCCTAAAAACAAAACAACAATAAAATATGATTGCCATAATCTGTTATAACTTTCAAATACAAACATGTGTAGAAAGGAAGATTTAGACCCACATAATTCAGAGAAAATCTCAAGTTTTATGAAACAAAGGTCAATATTTCAAAATTCAGCATGCTTTGCAATAAATCATTCCTTATTTTAGCAGATGGGAGTAGAACAAGCCATCTCAGTATGCATATACTGATCCCTGTGGCCAAGTGTTTAGGGCATCTTACGTGTAACCATGGGGTTATGAGTTCAGTTCCCGGGTGTAACATACTAAATTCAGTAAAATCTCATTGTGCATAGTATATGACATATGATCTTATGTCAAGTTAGTGTGACTGGGTGTGTGGTATCTTGTCTATGGAATTGTTTACACAGTGTGAAGCAGCAATGTATCAAAGCTCCCCCCTCATGACTGAAGTAAGCAATCAGAGTACCAATGTCCTTATGTCAAGCTTATTAATATGAATTAAATTTCTGAAATTTGTATCAGTACAGAAATATGTATAGTGCTTGTATTAAAATTAAGAAGCAGATTAAAACTTTTAAACCTTTAAGTACAATTTTGTACTCAAACTCAATACATGGCATCTAAATTCATTGTAGATTTGAATATGATATTAATTCGAGCCTGAGATCTTCCTTCAGTATTTTAACCCTTTCCCTCATATAGACTCATTTTGACGCACTCAATAGGTACCACATAAAGCCTGATCTGCAGAAAGCCAAACTCAAACCTTACCAAATTTAATTGTAAAATCCTCATTACCAGACCACTGAGGAGCAGCGAACAGCATAAAACCTGATCAGCCTGCGAGTTACTCGCAGGCTGATCTGGTTTTATGCTGTTCGCATAGGCTTTTTCTTTATGGTATCCTCTATGAGGGAAAGGGTTAAAGAACACGGAGCCTGATGTGTACTGGTACTCAAATGTAATGATTATCTTCTCCAGATAAAGAAGCAGAATGACAGTTTGTCAACCAGGAACATGGAGCTCATGAAATCAACACGGAGCTACGACAGAAGACGCGGGAGCATGAGACTTTCATCCAGGAGCTAAAGGACAAGATCGCAGATCAGAAGAGGAAGATTGAGTACCTGCACCGGGCCAAGCGGGATATGGATGATACCATGGTCAAGATGAAGGTTTGTCCTGACTCCTCTTTGAACCCTTTACCTCAGAAATATTCGTGTATGTTAGGACTTCATGATATTAATTAAGTGGAATTTATTTGTTTTTTTTTTTTTCCTTTTTTTTTTTTTTTTTTTTTGGATGTTCAGACTGTAATATCTAAGCTATAATAATGTTTGAGCAAAGAAAGAAAACCCTGATTGGACAGCTCCTTGGACTGCTCTGTTTGCCATTGTGTCCAAATGAGTCTATATTGATATTAAATACTTTTACTAGTTTTGACAGATTCTTTGAAAAGAATTTCATAAAAAGCTTCTACGTTTTTTTTATCCTAATTCATCAACCTCCTGAGTCTATATTTTAAACTAAAACTCAAGAAATGCAACAGTTATGTTCTAATGAAATCTATCAATATTTTAAATGGTTGTGATTTTATTTCTTGATATATGAAGGGAATAATTACTATGGTATTTTGTGTTTGAAAATTTCTTTTATCAGTTAAATGAAGAAAAAGACATTACAGTTTTAGAATTGTTATTCTGAGTCTAAAACACTCTCAGAAGATTGATGAATTGTGGTCCTCAAGGAAATGCAGAATTGTCTTTATTGGCAAATTATTTTTTATATCTAAAGTAAGTTGCATTCTCCTAAATTAGCAGATGACATGTAGCTTGAAATTTGCAAAAATTAATCCAGCAAAAAATTATCCATGACTGAAGTATCCAGTTTACCTCATGAATATCTACACACGAATTTATGGGGGGGACCGCCGTGGCCAAGTGGTTACAGTCGTGGACTAAAAATCTCTCAGCCCCTCACTGCTGTGGGTTCGAATCCCAGTAGGGAATTCGGATTTTTCATGTGAGGAAGCCTTCCAGCTGGCTTGCGGTAGGTCGATGGTTCAACCTGGGTACCTCTGTGTACTCAGGGTCTTCCTCCACCTGTAATTAGCTGGACATCGCTATATGATTGAAATACTATCGCAGCGACGATAAACCCCAATACAGCAACAACAACAAATTTATGACTTGATGACTTGATTCAGTGAATTTTGAATGGCATACAAAAAAATGGATTTTTCATGCAGATTGTATAAAATCTGAGCTACAGTATTGTGTACATGTAAGCAAACTGAGGAAACCCCAACAAGACAGCTTCTGTTTACCAATTTGTCAAAATGTGTCTGCAGTAAAACCTCTCTTTAAGTCCACATCAGAATTACTAAAGACCACCTAGCTATTAATACCACTCATTTTTGAAACCACTGTTTTCACGTTGGTCACTGTTAAGACCACCTCGCTATTAAGACCACTGTTTGCTGGAATCGATGGTTGTCTCAATAGCAAGGTTTTACTAACATAGGTAAAGGGTTAACGTGTGTTGTTACAGGAGATGAAGTCGGACGTTGAGGAGTTGGAACACCTGAGGGACACCTATATTGCCAAGAACCAGGAACAGGTGAGTGAGGGCTGGCAGTAGCTCTCTTTGATTATGGAATATAAGAGTCTTGTTAGTAAGGTGATAATCATGTCTGATACTCTGATTGTTGCATAGAGTTATGGTCAAAGACTGCTTTGGTTATTGTTGTTTTGTTTTTTTTCCACTAGTAATTAATATGCAGCTGTTTATAGGTGTAGAAAATTATGTAGTTTTACAGTGTCATAATTTTATAGCTACTGTAAAATCATTAATTTTTGTTGACATTTATAGATTTCGTTGATTATGAACCTAAGGGAATTTCATGGGTACATTTATTGTGGATCTGTGTTCTAGAAAAATGTGAGGTATAGATAAGAGACAAGTTTTCGTGAGGATTAATATTCATGGATAAAACCCTCTGCAAAATCGAGGAAATTTAGTGTCCCATGATAATTAATGATTTCACAGTATTGATACTTTATGCATTATACCATTATGCAATTTTATTTTAAAACTGAAGAATGATTGTTTTTGTTTGTTTGCTGTTTCATTTTACAAAAATTATTTTTTCAAATAAAAAAAAAATAAGAGTCAGACATGCTTCAAATTTAATAAAGTAATTAAGAATTAAAATATGTTTGGGTTTATGAAATCAGAATCTTCACTTAAAAACCGTAGATAAGATAATAAGGATGTTTTGTCACTGTTGCTGCAGGCGGAGATGATATCTACATTCATGGCCCAGATCAACTCACTGCAGACGGAACTGCGTCAGCTGGCCCACGCTCAGTCTCAAACCCAGGACCTCATCTCCCAGAAGGAGAAGTCCCTACAGAAGGAGCGGAAACTAAAGGAGGACATTCACAGAAAGTACAAGGTTGGGATATCCCCTGGCATCCGTGTGTAGAATGTATCACATACTGCTGGTCATTCAGAATTATTCTGGGGGCCTCTGTGGCCAAGAGGGTAAAGTCACTGACTCAGCCCCTCATGGCGTGGGGTCAAGTCTTGTCAGGGTCATTTTGGATTTTCATGAGAGGTAGCCTTGCATCTGGCTTGTGGTAGGTCAGTGGTTCTACCCGGATGCCTCCGTGCATTCAGGGTCTTCCTTCACCTGTAATTAGCTGGATATCGCTATATGACTGAACTACTGTCACAGTGACAGGAAATTAAAAAAATCAATCAATCAATTAGAATTATTCTAAGATCAAATAATGCAAAGGAAGAATTCTGACATTGTTTATATTTATGTATGTAAGTAAAAAAAAAAAGAAGAAAAAAACTTCATTTCTTATTATGTCAAGTAAAAAATTAAAAAGTTGTTTTTACAACCTTCATTAATCCCACTCAGCCTTTCCTGAGTTTCACCATTACTTGGAGGTCATAATAGGTTCTTGCACTTAATTTGTTCTAGCCAGTATAATCAAGCAAACTGTCACAATTTTGCAGGATGCCAGGAAGCGTGAGGGTGAGGTTGAGCATTTTAAGTCCTCAGCAGAGAGGCGGCTGGCTGAAGTGAGAGAGGAGTCTCTAGAGGTAGGTCAGACAAGTTATCAAATTTTTTTTTCTTAACTTACCGGTTACTCTAATCCCTCTGGATGATTCTAGGGTTGTAGACACCTTATGTCTGGGTAGGTCTTTGAAATTTTTTACAACCTTTAGAGCGTTAGAGAACACGACTGCTGGTCCATGGTACCCATAATATGGATCCTCTTCAGACGCTGACATCACCAGATATTAGAGAACACGACTGCTGGTCCATGGTACCCATAATATGGATCCTCTTCAGACCTGACATCACCAGAATTAGAGCCATAATATGGATCCTCTTCAGACACTGACATCACCAGATATTAGAGAACACGACTGCTGGTCCATGGTACCCATAATATGGATCCTCTTCAGACACTGACATCACCAGATATTAGAGAACACGACTGCTGGTCCATGGTACCCATAATATGGATCCTCTTCAGACGCTGACATCACCAGATATTAGAGAACACGACTGCTGGTCCATGGTACCCATAATATGGATCCTCTTCAGACACTGACATCACCAGATATTAGAGAACACGACTGCTGGTCCATGGTACCCATAATATGGATTCTCTTCAGATGCTGACATCACCAATAATTGGAGAACACGACTGCTGGTCCATGGTACCCATAATATGGATCCTCTTCAGATGCTGACATCACCAGATATTAGAGAACACGACTGCTGGTCCATGGTACCCATGACTGCTGGTCCATGGTACCCATAATATGGATCCTCTTCAGACACTGACATCACCAGATATTAGAGAACACGACTGCTGGTCCATGGTACCCATAATATGGATCCTCTTCAGACAACAACATCACCAGATATTCACCAGGTTTTTTCCTAAATCACAGTATCTATGATTATTTTTTTTTTTTTAAGCTTGACATCATATAATACCCCACTTCACATAATCTTGTCCCGTCCCATCACGTCCTGTTCCGTCCCATGACGTCCTGTCCGGTTCCATCATGTCCTGTCCCATCCCATCAAGTTCTGTCCCGTCCCATCACGTCCTGTCCCGTCCTGTCCCGTCCCATCACGTCCTGTCCCGTCCCATCACGTTCTGTCCGTCCCATCACGTTCTGTCCCTTTCCCATCACATCCTATCCCGTCCCATCACGTCCTGTCCCGTCCCATCATGGTCTGTCCCGTCCCATCATGTCCTGTCCCATCCCATCACGTCCTGTCCCGTACTGTCCTTCACATCCATAACAAGGTAGGATGCCAGGGTTTAAATCACATTTAGTGATAGTTCTAGTTTCTAATGCAGGTTTTGTTTAGGAAGTGTAGGACAGGTTTAATATTGCTTAGTAAGTCCTCACAAATAAGACTAACATTGAGACCAGGCTGTTTTGGTCTTGAAAGTGAGTTGGTCTTGACAAGTTGGTACAATACAGCCCCCTGAATGGTGTGCTGATTTGGGTGAGCTTGAAGGTAGGCAAGTGTATGTACATTTTAATGTTTTCAGATCTCCAGTCACCTCCAGAGTGCACATGAGTGGTTCAAAGACAAGTTTGATAACCTGCAGCAGGAACTGATGGCCTCCAGGTGGGTGGAATGGTGATGCATTTGGTGATGTTGACGAAAATAAACATGATGATTATGATGAGGTTCACATAATTATGAGAGTACAGAGGGTACAGTGGTTGATTGTCCATGATCACCATCCATTGTAATGACCAAAATATGTATATACTACCATCAGCTCCCTGGAGAATAATTTATGTGATTTGTGAGTATTTTTTTTTGTAAATTTACATGAAGTGTAACTGTCTGCCATGCAGGAAGGTGCAGGAGAAACTGGAGGTGGAGAATACTGGACAGCGTAAGAAGCTGGACAGCGAAAGGAAGAAGGCCCAGGCCGCTGCTGAGAAAGCCAAGGAAATGATCCGGGTATGTACCATACAGCAGGATTTTTCATGATGCACAAATGGTTAAATTTGACCCCCATATATTCAAAATTTGTCTCTTTATTTATAAATCTCAGCACCCATTTGAAAAACTTTAAGGGCTACCCTGACAGTGTACTGGTACTGTAAGATTTTTGGAAGAGTTTTCACCCCCCAACTTTCTCTATAGATCCAAAATCTGAATGTTTAGTAATATTTTCCCAGCGAAATTTCAAATAGTCATTACCCAGCAAACAAATGTTTACAGGGTTATACTGGAACAAACTTGTTGGTTAGTCGGTCAATTTGTTAGATGTTCTTGGCCTAATTTTTCCTTCAGTTTTTGAGATATTTCAATGAAACTTGGCATGTCTGATCACCATGACAGGTAGTTGTAAATTACATTTTGTGTGGAGCTTGCATATGAATGCTTTTTTTTTTTAGTTGTAGAAATTTCTCAATATATATGATATACTAGTACAATCCAGTCCTGTTTAATAGAAAATGCTGGGGACCAGCATTTTATTTTGAATAAAGCATGTGTTTGAATATCCCAAAGCAAAAGTTTAGATATTTATCTATATCAGATATTTGGTGTGTAACATGGCCTAGTGAACCTCTACCAAGTTTGTTCAATAGCCCTGGGGGTCAAAATTGGCCTCGCTCTTGGAGTCACTTGTTTTTTAGCTCACCTGAGCACAACGTGCTCAAGGTGAGCTTTTGTGATCGCCCTTCGTCCGGCGTCCGTCGTTCGTCGTCAACAATTTGACCTTGTTAACACTCTAGAGGCCATATTTTTTGGCCAATCTTCATGAAACTTGGTCAGAATGTTTGTCTCCATAAAATCTTGGACAAGTTCGAAATTGAGTCATGTGGGGTCAAAAAGTAGGTCATGAGGTCAAATCTTAGTAAAACCTTGTTAACACTCTAGAGGCCACATTTTTGGCCTAATCTTCATGAAACTTGGTCAGAATGTTTGTTTCCATAAAATCTTGGACAAGTTCAAATTTGGGTCATGTGGGGTCAAAAAGTAGGTCATGAGGTCAAATCTTAGAAAAACCTTGTTAACACTCTAGAGGCCACATTTTTGGCCCAATCTTCATGAAACTTAGTCAGAATGTTTGTTTCCATAAAATCTTGGACAAGTTCGAATTTGGGTCATGGTGGGTCAAAAAGTAGGTCATGATGTCAAATTTTAGAAAAACCTTGTTAACACTCTAGAGGCCACATTTTGGCCCAATCTTCATGAAACTTGGTCAGAATGTTTGTTTCCATAAAATCTTGGACAAGTTCGAATTTGGGTCATGTGGGGTCAAAAAGTAGGTCATGAGGTCAAATCTTAGAAAAACATTGTTAACACTCTATAGGCCACATTTTTGGCCCAATCTTTATGAAACTTGGTCAGAATGTTTGTTTCCATAAAATCTTTGGACAAGTTCGAATTTGGGTCATGTGGGGTCAAAAAGTAGGTCATGAGGTCAAATCTTAGAAAATACCTTGTTAACACTCTAGAGGCCACATTTTTGGCCCAATCTTTATGAAACCTAGACAGAATGTTTGTTTCCATAAAATCTTGGACAAGTTCGAATTTGGGTCATGTGGGGTCAAAAAGTAGGTCATGAGGTCAAATTTTAGAAAAACCTTGTTAACATCTAGAGACCACATCTTTGGCCCAATCTTTATGAAACTTGGTCGGAATGTCTGTTTCCATAAATCTTGGTCAAGCTCGAAAGTGAGTCATGTGATGTCAAAAAGTAGGTCAATATGAAAAATCCAACATGATGTTGCTCATTTATAATCAGGTGAGCGATTCAGGGCCATCATGGCCCTCTTGTATATAGACTTGTATAGGAAAACCCTCAAAAGATCTTCTCAAAAACCACAAAGCCTGGAGTTAAGGTGTTTACTAGTAGACTCTACTAAGTCTTTTCAAATCATGGCCCTGGTGTCAAAATTGACCTCATCCCAGGGTTCACTGGATTTTATATAGACTTATTAGAGCTATGACCTTCAAAATTTGGATGGCAGGTACAGATTTTGTGTGGAATTTAGATGATCTTGCTGTACATTTGCATGGAATATGTATTCAGTATATCTCATAATACAATAATTGGCAATAAAGGCAATGTTTCTCAGGTGAGTGATTTAGGGCCATCTTGGCCTTCTTGTTTCACTGAACCCTTTGAGGTATTGCTTTGAAATATGGAATACTTGGTTATGACCATCACCCCCACATGCAAACATGAGTGGATAACATTGTCATGGATTTTGACCAAAATATGCCCTTTTTCAACTTTAGAATCTTGGTTAAGAGTTTCGTTCCACCTCACTTTTTTCTCTGAACCCTTTCAGGTAAAATAGTCTAGCACTGTCTTACAGACAGATCTTGTTATAGATTTTTGTCATTTTTTTAGACTGGTTATTGTCAATGCATCATTATTCTTTAAAATGGTAACAGATAACTTTTATTCTCAGTTTTACTTAGCATAATGTATCAGTTTATTCTTAGTCTTTTACTCCTTAAAAAAAAAATATTTCCCTTCTATAATGTGCCTCCAGTTATTATTTGTGTACCTTCTGCAGGCGAGTCGTCAGACGATATCACGGTTGAGTGACTATGCTGACCTGGCCGACCAGGAGACAAAGGACCAGCTGACCCAGCTATACAGCCAGATCCAGGCAGAACGCGACCATTCAAAATACGTTGAATTGTCACACCAGCGCTATAAGGACGCCAGTCATCGACAGATCGAGGACCTGCTTATGGACACGGAGAAATCTTACAGTTGATACGGTGATATAAGTCTGACAGCGAGCCATGTGATTGTGGTCTGGTACTTGGTATAGTGACTCACACAGGCACCATCCTCCTGAAGGTCGTGTGTAGGAGATTTTACAGTCGACTGCTTGTGACTTGAAGAATAAAACTATAGGGATAGGAAGAGATAATATACAGTAGACGTGTTGTATACCAAGCCCAGCCAGATCATTTCAGTCTTTTCTGTTTTCAAACTGTTTGTGTATCAGTTTTATGTTCACTTTCTGTGTCACCTGCTGTAAGAAGAGGTGACTTATAGGGATCACTTTTCCGTTGTCTGTCCGTCCGTCGGTATATCAGTCCGTCACACTTTTTTCATCATGCAACAGCAGGTGACACACATGTTCCAAAGAACACTTTTGTCTGCACTAACAGCACGAATAATAACACTTTACAAATCTATAGATTGCACTTACTGCTCTGGTAATATACTGGATGCAATTTAATAGTTTTCCAAGATGTTGAAAGGAATTGGAGTGATAGTAAAAGTAACTGCCTTTTATTAGTTTGTAGACTTATAAATCCAGGACTGCATTTCTTCAAGCGTCTCAGATTTAAAATTTCTTCAGCCCAAAAATTCCATATTCTGTATCATTTCAACAGTAAAATTAGAATGATATCTAAGATTGTTTTTTATAGGAACAAGCTTTAACTACTAGTAACATTTAAGCAAAATTTCTTTTCTCTTGAATCATAAAGAATGCATTCCTATATCTTCAAAATTTTGAGTTAAGGTAACTTTAAATTTGAGAGTTTCTGTGAAGCTGTCCTGTTTTTGATAATGATGCTGTAATGTTAATTTTTTACTGATTTTTTTTTTACAGAACTGATGTAATACATGTAGGTTTAAAAAGTTTCAATTAGTAACATGCAAATACCTTGGAAACAAGAAGAAAAAAATTTTTTTTTTAATGCGCACTCATTTGGGATATTTGATAGATAAAATCTCTACAGTGTAGCATCTATACTCTCACTACTTAAAGCAGCGAGTTCACAGTTGATTGATGAGAATAAAAAAAATTTTTTTCTCTTTTCCCTTGTTAATGTTGGTGGAACCTTTGTTTTCTGCCAAGTTTCCTCTTTGGGAAATATCAGTTTGATATAGAAAAGTATCCCTCAAGCAGGAGCTTGCTAGAACACATGACACATTCCACAGCCTGGCGTCTTCACCAGTCCTGGAGAGCAAATTTATAAGTATAAAATTTTCAGCCTGTGAAGTTCATAGGTGAGGAGTGAATGTGATAGGCATGTAAATAGAAATTCTAAATATAGGTTTTATACTGATTGTAACGCTTAGAACCCCACCCCCAACCCCACCCATTCACAGAATGTTTCATTGGGTGACCATGCATCTGTAGATGGGTTTCACACAGATGGTTTAAAATCAAATTCTTTGTCAATGACCATCTGTGAGAAAGCTGCTTTAAGTGGGTGGGCATTATTTATTATTTAGGAAGCACTTTATCCTGTTATTCTGTCAATCCATCCCTGGATAATTGCATATTTTATTGAGTTATAAAACTCTTGCAGTGGTTTGAATTGCCTTCATTGATAGCTCTATTTTTTTTTAACAAATCCCTCATACCAATTGTAACTTAAGTGCCTTGTAAACATTGAATTCAGGAGAGTGATCTGGCTAGAATTCCACCAACAATACTTAGCGTTAACCCTTTCCCTCATAGAGGAAACCATAAAAAGACCTATGCGAACAGCATAAAACCAGATCAGCCTGCGAGTAACTCGCAGGCTGATCAGGTTTTATGCTGTTCGCTGCTCCTCAGTGGTCTGGAAATGAGGATTTTATAATTAAATTTGGTAAGGTTTAACTGTGGTTTTCTGCAGATCAGGCTTTATGTGGTACCTAATGAATGCGTCAAAATGCGTCTATATGAGGGAAAGGGTTAAGTAAAACTTAAATTCTAAACTAGGTAGATACACATTCCGCTGTTACTAATTTCTGAAATTTTCAAGTACATGTTCTTGACTAAACTGAAATGAATTATTACCCTAATAACAAAAACTGTTAAGAAATGAAATATTTGTGCATGCTTATTAGAAAAACAATGCTAATAAAATTTGACCTTAAGTATTTAATATTAATTCGAGATTTATAAACTGATTTATCATTTGATAAACATAGATATTTACTCATTTTTGATTGAATATGATTTGCCTTTGATTATGTTTTAACATTTTCTTTCCATAAAGACAGTCTAGGAAAGTGTAACAAAATTTACTCTTTCTTGTTATTTTTCTTTTGATAGATTGTGCATGTTTGTATTCTTTTGTGTTACACAGGCCATGCATTTTCTCTCTTAATATTTGCTTTAATGCTAAATTTTAAAATGTTTTCTGTTCATTGAATTGAATCACCTAAATCACGTAAGACAAAGTGTATGTTTGTCTCCACTGTTGACCGCAAAAGGCCTAACAAAGAAATGGTATATATGATCAGTACATGTATAAAACATGATCAGCCAGAAAGAAAGTCCCATGCTGATTAGGCTAAATACCCAGCCTAGCTTAAAAATCAGTTCAGTTATAGTTTTTGATTGAAAATTAAAATTTAGCCTTGTATTTCATTGGTATACATGTACTCATCATAAATTCCAAATGTGAAAGGATAAATTATCTCATGTAGCTTTCTCTGTGACAAGTTGGGCTCTGTCATAGGATATATTAATGTTGAACTTTGTACATTTCCTGCCATTTAAATAACTGCCAGGCAAAATTCAAAAACTTATATTTTTGTATATTTATTATTATTATATTTTGTTTAAAAGCAAATGCACTGATACTGCCAAATCGGATCTGTGTATATCATCTGATACAATAAACAGTTATTTTCTCTAGCCTCCCTGGCTGTGTTGCAGAAGCTAACTTGCTGCCATTGAGCCATTCATTGCAGTAGGTTCAAATTCGCAGATTTTTCATGTGAGGATGCCTTCAGTTAGCTTGTCATAGGACACTGGTAGTACAAGGTGACATTTCTGCACCTAGGGTCTTCCTCCAGCTGACTCAAATACTGAAGGTTAGTTCCAAAAGTCTGTGCATTAACCCTTTCCCTCATAGAGGAAACCATGAAAAGACCTATGCGAACAGCATAAAACCAGATCAGCCTGCGAGTAACTCGCAGGCTGATCAGGTTTTATGCTGTTCGCTGCTCCTCAGTGGTCTGGAATTGAGGATTTTGTAATTAAATTTGGTAAGGTTTGAGTTTGGCTTTCTGCAGATCAGGCTTTATGTGGTACCTATTGAGTGCGTCAAAATGAGTCTATATGAGGGAAAGGGTTAAACATAGATTTTCTTTTCCTGATAAACTCTGTCATCTGTCCACTGCAACATTATTGATGGAAACATGGATTGCTTTTATTACATATTCCAGGAATAACATGACAGAAATGTGTATGGTCATATGCAATTTTTTATCAACTAAAAATGTGACTAACAAGTGAATTATGATATGTTAAAGAATTAAATTATAACTACATAGTTAGATAAATTAAAAAGAATGTGTAAAATCTTTTTTTCCATAGCACAATATTTTCCAGTTTTGAATATAACTCTAGTTGTGTATTTTTAACTCTTGTATGATCTGAAAGGGATCTTATCAGATTCATAGTGTGTCAGATTTGAGTTCAATGTCCTGTTAGATAGGATCCTCTTTGTGCTATTATAGAAGTACATATGTATTATATCAGCTGAATGAATGTTGATATTTCCAACTGTGCTAAGAGGTCTGTCTGGCAGTGTCATGTGTTTCTGTGAGCAGATGGTCTCTTAATACAGAGCCAGCAGTCTCAGTCACCATTGCATTTATTAGCTGTGATATTTCTGTATATATCATCGAAGGTAATTTATACACGGAGTATGCAAATATCTCAATAAAACTATCTAATACAGTTTGTGTTGTCTGTTTCCATTTGTATCCTTGAGGAATTACAATAAAAACATGTACAGTTTGTAATGTTGACCTCTTTCTCTCTCTTTCTATAGCACTGGACATTTGAAAGGCTGCTCCTCACTTGTTAGATCACTCCACACTAATCTCATTTTCCCACATTTTCCAGCTCCCCATACATCACTTCACACTAGCCATGATACTCACATTTGTCACACCATTCAACTGTAGCCATATCACACAAAACTAGGATAGCCTCTCTCCCCCACACTAGCCAAGGGGCCTCCGTGGCCGAGCGGTTACAGTTGTGGACTACAAATCTCTCAGCCCCTCACCGCTGTGGGTTCGAATCCCGGTAGGGACTTCGGATTTTTCATGTGAGGAAGCCTTCCAGCTGGCTTGCGGTAGGTCGGTGGTTCTACCCGGGTACCTCTGTGTACTCGGGGTCTTCCTCCACCTGCAATTAGCTGGACGTCGCTATATGATTGAAATACTATCGCAGCGACGGTAAACCCCAATACAACAACAACAACACTAGCCAAATCACTCCACATAAGCCAAATCACTCCACATAAGCCAAATCACTCCACATTAATTCTGCTTCTCACAAATTGTCAGACTTTACCACACTACCCAGATAACATACTCCATACAAAAAGATCACTACATACACTAACAAAGTTACCTAACAAGTCGCTCCACATTACCCAGGTCACTCCACACTACCCATGTCACTCCACACTAACCATGTCACTCCACACTACCAGGTCACAGCATACACTATCCAGGTCACTTCACACTAACCATGTCACTCCACACTAACCAGGTCACAGCATACACTATCCAGGTCACTTCACACTAACCATGTCACTCCACACTACCCAGGTCACAGCATACACTATCCAGGTCACTTCACACAAACCATGTCACTCCACACTAACCAGGTCACAGCATACACTACCCAGGTCACTTCACACTAACCATGTCACTCCACACTAACCAGGTCACAGCATACACTATCCAGGTCACTCCACACTACCCATGTCACTCCACACTAACCAGGTCACAGCATACACTATCAAGGTCACTCCACACTAACCATGTCACTCCACACTAACCAGGTCACAGCATACACTATCCAGGTCACTCCACACTACCCATGTCACAGCATACACTACCCAGGTCACAGCATACACTATCCAGGTCACTCCACACTAACCATGTCACTCCACACTAACCAGGTCAGAGCATACACTACACAGGTCAGAGCATACACTAACCAGGTCACAGCATACACTACCCAGGTCACTTCACACTTACCATGTCACTCCACGCTACCCATGTCACAGCATACACTACCCAGGTCACTCCACACTAACCATGTCACTCCACACTACCCATGTCACAGCATACACTACCCAGGTCACTCCACACTAACCATGTCACTCCACGCTACCCAGGTCACAGCATACACTACCCAGGTCACTTCACACTAACCATGTCACAGCATACACTATCCAGGTCACTCCCACTAACCATGTCACTCCACACTAACCATGTCACTCCACGCTACCCATGTCACAGCATACACTACCCAGGTCACTTCACACTACCCAGGTCACAGCATACACTATCCAGGTCACTCCACACTAACCATGTCACTCCACACTAACCAGGTCACAGCATACACTACCCAGGTCACTCCACACTAACCATGTCACTCCACACTAACCCAGGTCACAGCATACACTATCCAGGTCACTCCACACTACCCATGTCACTCCACACTAACCAGGTCACAGCATACACTATCAAGGTCACTCCACACTAACCATGTCACTCCACACTAACCAGGTCACAGCATACACTATCCAGGTCACTCCACACTACCCATGTCACTCCACACTACCCAGGTCACAGCATACACTATCCAGGTCACTCCACACTAACCATGTCACTCCACACTAACCCAGGTCACTCACACACTAACCATGTCACTCCACACTAACCAGGTCACAGCATCACACCAGGTCACACAACACTAACCAGTCACCACACTACCGGTCACCAGGTCACAGCATACACTAACCAGGTCACAGCATACACTACCCAGGTCACTTCACACTAACCATGTCACTCCACACTAACCAGGTCACAGCATACACTACCCAGGTCACTACACACACTAACCATGTCACTCCACACTAACCAGGTCACAGCATTCACTACCCAGGTCACTACACACACTAACCATGTCATTCCACACTAACCAGGTCACAGCATACACTACCCAGGTCACAGCATACACTAACCAGGTCACAGCATACACTACCCATGTCACTCCACACTAACCAGGTCACAGCATACATTACCCAGGTCACTCCACACTAACCATGTCACTCCACGCTACCATGTCACAGCATACACTACCCAGGTCACTTCACACTAACCAGGTCACAGCATACACTACCCAGGTCACTCCACACTAACCATGTCACTCCACACTAACCAGGTCACAGCATACACTACCAGGTCACTCCACACTAACCATGTCACTCCACACTAACCAAGTCACAGCATTCACTACCCAGGTCACTACACACACTAACCAGGTAATCCACATAAGCGGGCCGTCATGGCCGAGCGGTTACAGTCGTGGACAACAAATCTCTCAGCCCCTCACCGCTGTGGGTTCAAATCCCGGTAGGGACTTCAGATTTTTCATGTGAGGAAGCCTTCCAGCTGGCTTGCGGTAGGTCGGTGGTTCTACCCGGGTACCTCTGTGTACTCGGGGTCTTCCTCCACCTGTAATTAGTCTGACGACGCTATATGATTGAAATACTATCGCAGCGATGGTAAACCCAATACAACAACAATCCACATAAGCCAAATTACTCCACACTAGCCATGCAAACCAGTGAACACTCCACACTATCCAGGTCACAACACTTGAGCTAGGCCACTTCAAACTAGCTAGGCTACCCAAATTCAGTATGGATCTCAGTATGTTAAATTCGACTGTTTACAAAACAGGTGCAAAATTGAGATTGCCTCAGAAAAGTCATGTTGTTTTTTATGCTAGGCTGATAAAACTTGTACACTTTATAGATAAAATACTCCTAAAGTATTATGGGGGGAAAATTAATTTGTAACTTCTCTTTATTGCAGGTATACATTAGCCACAATACCTATTCATATAAGTTTTCGGTAAGTTCAAAAATTCATGGCATACTGAGCCGATGCCAGTCACATTTGTGGCGGATGGTGTCAAAATATGTGATCTCAGAAAACAAAGGTTATACCCAAGAGACAAATCAATGAATACAACATGTATTATCAATGAACACATTCAATTTTATTATCAGGTGTCAAAGATACATAGAAAAAGAAACAAATTAATAAATAACAAATACCAGTTAAAAGTCATGTTTGTTGTAACGTTCAACCATACTGTTCATACTGATATCTGGACATTGAACTTCTGTAGCTTGAATTATAATCATATTCTCCTCTTTTGGTAATGTCAAAAGTTGTCATTTTTGCAGGACGGTATATCGCATTTCATGTCTACCCACACAATCTCATTAAAATCATATCCTAATCTATCTGTGATAAGGATCTGACATCACATTAAAGGTCACGTCAGATTAATCTTCAAAGTTATTTATAAGCCTAAACAAGTGCTCCATTTTAAACCAATTAAAAAGCATGTTTCAAACTGACTTCTGTTAAACATTAAAATTGGTTGCCTCAACAACTGCTGTGATAAGAAATCTCAATTACGGATACCAGAATTAAAGCCTGAACAAAAAAGTTGATTTGGCATTCTCGGGACTGTGCGGCAGTTCTCCCAACAGGATACTATCTTGTAATTCATATATATTAATACGGTTACTTCCCCTGGTTATACTTATCAATTTTGTAGGCGCCGATTTGATTGGCTTACACAAAGGTCAATCTGAGACGACCTTCTACACGATGTGGTCAGATTCAGTTAGCGAAATATTAGCAAATATACCGAATCTGATGTGAATCTGCCTCACACTGTAGATGATACCATTGACACACCCAGTCACATTATCCTGACACCAAGCAACAGTAGTTAATAATCAGTGGTCTGTTTCACTTAACTTGTATGAACAAACTTCATCTTCGTCATAGAAATGTTGTCCCATACAATTTCATGTTTGTACAATAACAAAAAAAAGAAAGGTGACCAACTTCACTGCATTATACAACCTAATCACCTTTTAAAAAAAAAAAAGACTATTTTACATTTGTGAATTTACCACGTGGTATATGACGTCATTTTAAGCTATCACAAGCAGCATATTTTGCCTTCATTCGAAAAAAAAAATGGCTGAAAGTATTTTATTTATTGACCAGTTTTAATGGGATATACCGTATGCGAAGCAAAAAATTGTGCAAAACACAAAAGCCCTTATGATTCTTTTGTCAGATGTACAGTATTTTCTAACATTCGGAAAACATTATTAAAGATGTGCTTTATGTGTTTGCAAACGAAATTTCACAAACTTGGAATATTTTCCCAAATGTAAGGAAAAACTGTACATCTGACAAAAGTATCATTGGGACCTATCTGTATAGCACAATTTTCTACTTAAGATGCGCTTATATCGTTACAATTAATACGGAAATAAAATACTTAAGCGTTTTTTTCTCTGAATCGATGCAAAATATGCTTTTCATAATACCTTAAAATAACATCATATACCACATGGTATGGCCACACCATGTATACAATGGGTTTTTTTCATGTTAAGTGTAGTGAAATATGTCCCATTCCACTGTAAGATTGTAACATGAAAAATGAGACTGACAATGGTAAATTTGTTGATGGAATGAAATGACTATCATAAATTAATACCAATTACTGTAAATGTTAGTAATAAAAAATAAAAAAACCACAAATATCAAATGACCAATACATCACAACAAATATGGTTATCACATAAGTAAAATTATCACGGTGAATTCTTCATAGCTTAGTTTCACACCAGTTGCAAATGTCATTTTGCTGCTCCCTTAACCCTTTACCTCATGAATATTCATGTACAAGTTTATGACTACCAAGTTTATGAATATCAAGGGCTGACAGGGAGACAGTATAAACAAAAAGTCATGCTGAATCTTTCAAGGGCCATGTATCTGTCAAAATACATGATAGTGTCTGCTCTTTTCTACTCATTGCAAATTATGTTGCTGAACAAGTATACAAAGTATCAAAGCAATAACATGACTTTGAAATATGTATGGGTGTATTTTTATATGGTCACAAAGGGGAATAAATCCGTTAAAATCCATGCTAGAGTTATGGGTCTTGGTAAGCGGTGTACAATTATGACCCTGAAGGCAAGAATGAAGTTTAAAGTGAATATCTTTGGTGTTTGTGGAGATTGACTTTGCACACATAACCTTAACCAGGAATTTCAAAGTTCACAAAGGGGAATAATTCAGTAAAAATCCATGCTAGAGTTATGGGTCTTGGACAATGGCCTACAATTATGACCCCAAAGACATTTGTGAAGTTTCAAGTGAATACCTTGAGTGGTTGTGGAGATCTATAGAAAAACTTGCAGGCAAAACCCTAACCTTGAGTGTAACGCCAACGCCAGGGTGACTAGGATAGCTTCCACTATTCTTCGAATAGTCGAGCTAACAAGTAGAGCTCAGGTAAATCTGTTAGTCTCGGGTTCATTAATTTCCAGAGTGCAAAAATCAGGGTTACTACTTTTATATGCTACTCCAACATATCTTATAGTTAATTCTGGAGTTTGGACCTTAACAAACATGATACTTAAGTAACTTCTTAGAATGTCTACCTTCATTCATTGGCTGTTCCGTTCACTCAGGAATTAGAGAGAAATTTACCAAATATGGAATCTATAATGAAACTTCAGATGTATATGAACTAAATTACTTATTTACCTTGTCATAAGAAACTTATGGTTCAATATTTTCAAACAGACAAAACCGTTATTGTAATCAGATAAATCTAGTTAAAGCAAAAATTGAGAAAAAATGAATTGTACAATAAATAAGTCAAGGCTATATGAGGAAGAGTGCTGATCAATACACACGAGTAATGGCCTGACAGTCATGCTTGAAATGGTTTTTGCATTTTTCCCAAAAAATCCTACATGCCATTTTTCAATTTAAAAAGACATCTTTAAACATTTTAATGCGACACTTTCTGCTTGAAATACAACTATAGCACAGAGCTCCATCTGTTCCCTGTCACTGACATATAGTCTAATACCTATAAAAAGTAATACTTTTTTTTTAAAGAAGGCAACCTATAATATAAAATTACAAATTTTAACAGGCCTAAAAAGCATTTGACCAGTCTAAAACTCATACTATTTTGAACCACAATAAATGTAGACTGGGCCTGTAATCAGAGAGTGTTCAAGTCAGTCAGGGACACATAGTCCTCCAGACTCTGGGGCAGCTGTAGCAGTTTCACCTTAATGTCGATCCGCCCCACGACACTCGCTCTAATGGTCCGCCGACACGCCTCCCTGAGCGACATCACAGAGTAGACCTGGTTGTGTAGCCAGTCCTTCAAATGTTTACACTTCCTCTCACACATGTTCAGAATCTCTCTATCCCGGGCAAGCTTGTGATACCTGGCTCCAGCTCGACACAGAATTACTACTGTCCGTAACTGCTGACTCTCTATCGCCATGAAGAGTGGAACCAGTGTCGGATCATCATTGGTCAGTTCATTCTGATATTGCAGTCGGACGGTTCCCATACATGCTAAATTGCAATTCATCTGTAACAATCGTATGAGTGCAGGGATACAGTTAGATTTAATTGCATAAACCAAGGGAGCATCACCATTAATGTCTCCTTTATTGATATCTGATCCAGCGTCCACAAGTAATTCTATACACCTACTGACATCCTTGGGCATGGCATACTTGCCCTTCCATATGGCAGACTTAAGGTCAACACACAGATGTAGAGGTGTGGCCCCATAGTAAAACGTCCTTGTGTCCACGCTACATCCCGCCTCTAGCAGGATCCTCATCGACCGGTGGTCCCTGCGCCGGACTGCCCATGCCAGTGGACTGTACCCACTACGATCCTGTATATTCAGGTCAATTCCTCTCTGTTGCACTAACCACTCCAGACACTCATACTTGGCATTTTCAACGGCAACATGCAATGCAGTAGCCCCATTCTGGCTCTGATGATTTATACAGACACCGTTTTCCAGTAGGTACTCAATCATCTCCTTGTGGCCGTACCGTGTGGCGTGCATCACTCCATTCTCCTCAAACATAGAATCAGTGGTTTCCAAGTCCAGTCCCTCGGATACCAGGGCCTTGAAGAAGCCGTACATTGTTCAGGAGAACCACCTGGACAAAGGCCAGTGACAGCTTGTCCCTGTCCCTCAGGTACTTCTTAAATAATTTGTCTGAGAGGATCAGCAGAGCTGTGTTCACTCGATCATCTTTCAAAGCTTCAAAAAACCTGCAGAAATCACAAGAGAATAAAGGTTTTAATTTTTTTCTTATCACAGGCTATAACTGAAAGTGATGAATACCCCTGCTACATACCCTCCACAGGGTGAAAAAGGTAATGAACAGTATATGAAACTGGCTGTTCTTTTTTATAGGGTTTATCATTGTTTAAAACAGTCAGATGATTATGTTTTTTGCAAAATAATATTGAATGTGTTAGTCCCATATTGTCTCTAGCAGAAACATATTTTGAATATTTATTAAATCAGAGTGAAATCTATTTCTTTATTTATAACTAATCTTTAGAAACACATAAAGCACTCAAAATTATTTTAAGTCCTGCATGAAAGTAAATAGATTTTAAAATGAAGGCATTAACAATGACAGTCAAAAATTAAGACTGATTTCTTATCTCAGGAAAGACTTGTCAAGGCCAGATCAAACTAGCTCATGTACTTGTCAGTTTTCACTCTAGATTTGGAGGAAAAAAAACAAAAAAAAAACAAGAGGGCCAAGATGGCCCTAGATCGCTCACCTGAGAAAAGTATCATTCATTGCCTATACAAAACAGATTGCATTAGAATTTTAAATTGATAGTGAAACAATGTTCAGGAATTTTCTGACCCCATCCACAAAAGTTTATACATGACAAACCTTCTGCAAAGTTTGAGATGACTGGACCAAAAATGTGCCTCAGTTAAAACAATATTTTCTAAGATTTGACCTACTGAACCTAACTTGTACCAGGCCCCACCCATTTTCAACTGGATTCGAGATATCATCAGACAAACAATCTGACCAAGTTTGAGGAAGATTGCATCAAAACTGTGGCCTCTAGGTGTTAACAAGATTTTTCTAAGATTTACCTATTGACCTACTTTTCGTCCGCCCAGCCATTTTCGAAGGTATCAAGATATCATTAGACAAACATCTGACCAAGTTTGAGGAAATTGGCTAAAATTGTGCCTCTAGTGTGTAACAAGTTTTTCTAAGATTTGACCTACTGACCTACTTTTTATCCAACCTGACCCATTTTCAAAAGGTCAAGATATCATCAAGACTAAACATCCTGACCAAGTTTGATGAAGATTGGATCAAAATTGTGGCATCTAGTGAGTTAACAATTTTTTCTAAGATTTGACCTATGACCTATTTTTGACCAACCTGACCCAATTTCGAAAGGGTTCAGATATCATAAGACAAACATTCCTGACCAAGTTTAGGAAGATTGGATCAAAATTGTGGCCTCTAGTGTGTAACATCAATGTGACGACGACAGATTTTTCTAAGATTTGACCTACTGACCTACTTTTTGATCCACATGACCCAATTTCGAAAGGTTCAGATATCAATCAAGACAAACATTCTGACCAAGTTTGATGAAGATTGGCCAAAATTTGTGGCCTCTAGTGTGTAAACATCAAATTGTTGACGGACGACGGACGACGGCCGACGGACAATCAAGTATCCCAAAAGCTCACCCTGAGCTATGCTCAGGTGAGCTAAAAAAAAATTGGGACTTCTCCAACATACTTGAAAATAGTCATATCATAACCGCTCATGAAAACTTGAGACCTAATTTTCTAAATGTTGGAGCCCAGGACAAGAAATTAGGGGTGAGAAACCGTCTTATGTACACCTATTAATGTTTGCTAAAAAACATAAAAACAGTCAAAAAAATTTTTTATGAAGCATATGTATTATGATACATTAATACATTCTAGCATTGTTATTCTATAACTTATCACTGATATAAACATCAGGTTGTCTGATATTATGGATACTCTCTGTAAGAAGAGTGAGTGTTTTACAAGAGCAATTTAACCCTTTCCCTCATATAGACTCATTTTGACGCACTCAATAGGTACCACATAAAGCCTGATCTGCAGAAAACCACAGTCAAACCTTACCAAATTTAATTACAAAATCCTCATTTCCAGACCACTGAGGAGCAGCGAACAGCATAAAACCTGATCAGCCTGCGAGTAACTCGCAGGCTGATCTGGTTTTATGCTGTTCGCATAGGTCTTTTCATGGTGTCCTCTAAGAGGGAAAGGGTTAAGGTGGAATACATTTCTCACTATCACTATTTAAACAAGACAACCACATACAGATGCCAATGCTCGTCTGTTTACAGTGTTTGAGTAATGGGCAATTTAAGTTTTTGCACGATGATGACAACAACGACATAGGGATCATAATAGAAACAGACAAGCTTACAAGATGGCCACAGTGGCTCCATATTTTTCATACCAAAATAAAAGTTACAAAGGCCTTAACCCTTTCCCTTAGAGGATACCATGAAAAGATCTATGCGAACAGCATAAAACCAGATCAGCCTGCGAGTAACTCGCAGGCTGATCAGGTTTTATGCTGTTTGCTGCTCCTCAGTGGTCTGGTAATGAGGATTTTACAATTAAATTTGGTAAGGTGTAAGTTTGGCTTTCTGCAGATCAGGCTTTATGTGGTACCTATTGAGTGCGTCAAAATGAGTCATATGAGGGGAAAGAGCTTATGGGAAAGGGTAAATGAGTCTATATGAGGGAAAGGGTTAAATGAGTCTATATGAGGGAAAGGGTTAAATGAGTCTATATGAGGGAAAGGGTTAAATGAGTCTATATGAGGGAAAGGGTTAAATGAGTCTATATGAGGGAAAGGGTTAAATGAGTCTATATGAGGGAAAGGGTTAAATGAATCTATATGAGGGAAAGGGTTTAAATGAGTCTATATGAGGGAAAGGGTTAAATGAGTCTATATGAGGGAAAGGGTTAAATGAGTCTATATGAGGGAAAGGGTTAAATGAGTCTATATGAGGGAAAGGGTTAAATGAATCTATATGAGGGAAAGGGTTAAATGAGTCTATATGAGGGAAAGGGTTAAATGAGTCTATATGAGGGAAAGGGTTAAATGAATCTATATGAGGGAAAGGGTTAAATGAATCTATATGAGGGAAAGGGTTAAATGAATCTATATGAGGGAAAGGGTTAAATGAGTCTATATGAGGGAAAGGGTTAAATGAGTCTATATGAGGAAAAGGGTTAAATGAATCTATATGAGGGAAAGGGTTAAATGAGTCTATATGAGGGAAAGGGTTAAATGAGTCTATATGAGGGAAAGGGTTAATACAGTTATAATGACTGCAGCCAGATTCATGATATGACCATTTGACCTTTTTTTGTTTATCACATACAACCAGACCCAGCTCCTGAATACCTTTTTTTGAAGGGATCATCCAGGTTTTCACTTCAGTGAGACAATTATTTCTGACAAATAACACTGCATTCTGTTTGGCAGTTTCCAAGAAAATAATTTCATAAAGTTTTCACCCAGAATAATGAGATATATATGACAAGCACCTTTCTGTGAGGGCTTATTTTTCAAGGGATCATCCATGATTTTTCAAGGGATTATCCATATTTTTCAAGGGCTCATCCATGATTTGAGCATCATGAGGTGACCATCGAAATGTTTATCTATTAATGAAATAATTAAATCTTCATGAAAATGATTGTCAATGAAATAATTAAATCTTCACGTTTCAGAGAAGATGATATATTTTTATATCTTGGTTGCCACTAGAATTAACTAGAGATCTGCATGGAGCAAGTTTATATTTTAAACTTTGTGAAAGACCAACTAAGGATCATCAATGCCAAATATCACTAGAATCAAGTCAACAGACGGTTCTTTAGATGGATGAAAGAGAAATGATTGAAGTACTAAGTTGCAATTATATGACTGTCATTGTCTGATTGGATGGAATAAATAATATTTAATAGAAATCAGTTGATATTTGTCGATATCGGTTCAATCGAATGGGGTATAGTCTATAACTTTCCGATTAATAATCCCTTGAACCAGAAGTAACATTCAAGCAAGGCGCTTAATTATACACAGTTACATAAACTTCATGAAGTAGTTTTCGACACAGTTTTAGCTTTATAATTCTGGAGCAGTCAATAGGTTACAGTTTGTTCTGGGCCTTATTGCTTAAAAGGGGCTATTTAACGGTTTTCCTATAGAAAGCTGGGTAAAATCAAGAGATTCCAGATTAATGTACAGTGTACACTAGAGACAACACATAATATCATATGGTATAAAATTTTATGATGATGTCGCAGAACAGATATATGTAAATCGATTATTGTCGCTCTTTGGTACAGTTTATGTATTACATGAACATGTACAACCTGAGGGACTGTTCATGATCAGCGTTTTTCTGTTAGAAAATTTCTTTGAATTCTTGCCAATTTTCCCTAGATTGATATTTATCCCAGGTAATTATTTCTGCAAACTCAGGTATATGGATATTTTACTTCCCAAAATTGTTTTTTATCCCAGGGTTATTTTCTCCCCAAACTCACATATATTGTTATTTTACTCCCCAAAATTTAGTAATAAGACCCTTTCCCATTGAATACTCAGAAAAAAAAACCCTGACAGTAACGAGGACATTGGTTATTGGTAGATGTATATGCTCCTTGCATTCTCTTGCTATGGAACTTTTACTGTATTATCAGAGAGTGCTTGATTTGCTTACAAAACAAATTGAGTTTGAAACCAACTCAAGGCTGATGGATTTTACTTCAGTTACATGAAACTAAATGTTACTGTGCTTAAAATGTTAAAGGTATATTTTACCTTTTCTCTTTTTGCAAATATTTATTTTTCTGTCTTGTATTTTCTTCTGCCATTGCTCCTTCCATTGGTGTCTGAAAAAAAAAAAACAAGAGCTGTCAGAGGACAGCAACGCTTGACTATTCAAAATGCTTGTTGGTAAATCAAATGAAATCTATTTCAATTCTTGCCCTTCACATACCCTGTACATAATAATAGTCAAAAATGATATACCTTGATAGTCTGATACTCCTTAATATTTTTATGATGTCTAAAATCAATCCCATGCCTAGTTACTGAGACATAAGCATAATAACACTGTGCATGCAAAACTTCAACCAAAAATCCAAGTTAGAAAAGGGCCATAATTTGCATCAGTCCAAAAGGTATCCTCCTTAGTTTTCTGATGCTCTTGAAGACACTCCTTAACTTTCTAGTCAATTCCACAAGCAATATCTGAGATATAAGCTGGATAGTAGCTTGAATGCAAAAATTTAACCAAAATTCTAAGTTAATAGGGGGTCATAATTTTTTAAAAATATGCTATCAAGTGTTATCTTCCTTTATAGTATGATACCCCTAAACAGATAAAAGATGTTTCAAATCAATCCCATGCCTGGACTCTGAGACATAAGCATGAAAGTACCTTGCATGCAAAACTTTAACCAAAATTTCTAAGGTAAAAAAGGGGCCATAACTTGCAATATATTCCATCAAAAGTTATCTACCATGAAGGTATGATACCTCTAAACATATTAAAGATGTTTCAAATCAATCCATGCCTGGATACTGAGACATAAGCATGAAAGTACCTAGCATGCAAAACTTTAACCAAAATTTCTAAGTTAAAAAGGGGCCATAATTTGTAACATAATCTATCAAGAGTTATCTACCATGAAAGTATGATACCTCAAAACATATTAAAGATGTTTCAAATCAATATCATGCCTGGATACTGAGATATTAGCATGAAAGTACCTTGAATGCAAAACTTTAACCAAAATTTCTAAGTTAAAAAGGGGCCATAATTTGTAATATATTCCATCAAGAGTCAAAGACCTCACCAACATTAATAAGGCACATTATTTTATCAATTTCTACTGATCATCTGTGAACAAGCTGCTTTGAGGTGCACATGTGTTTTAGGGGACTGCATGGGTTAAACAATAGTTTTCTTTAGCTAGATAAAAAATAAAAATGTAACTACTCAAATCTTACAAATTTGTCTTGGTTTCCAAGAGTTTAATCGTATTTTTCTTACCATTCTACATTAAAATAATTGAGTATTTTGTTATTTTTTAATTTAATTGCATATATTTGTAAATAAGCAGCCAATCTCTTTTACTGGATTTTATACAACATATTAGGGAGCACTGCTTCATGTGCTGTATTATGCCTTCTTTAATTATCAACTGAACTAAAGAGACTGAATGTTCTATCTGTAATGACAATGTGACACAGAGTCCACACCATATCAACTTTTTTTGCATTTTGGGTCTAAACTTTGGGTCTATTAAACTCTGCATTAATCTAGCTGGGTCATTTTCAACTTCTAAGTATATTAGACCATACAATCAAAGACCTATTATGCAGATTATTGGGTCATTGATACAATTTATATATATTGTGGTGTCAGGTGATATCCAGGTTCTCTGGTTTCACAGTAATCTCATTTTGTCAGGAAAGACTTTGCTGATCGCCACCTTGTGACACCATTTTGTGAACAGGAAATTGTGATTTTATTAAAATAAACAAGAGGGCCAAGATGGCCCTGTGTCGCTCACCTGAGTAAGATGGCTGTGTTAGGCATAATGACAAAAAATCTAGCATCTAAAAGTGTTTTTCTAACATTTGACTAAGTGACCTACATATTGATCCTACCTGAATTTGCACTCAACTGGGAATTCATGCAGTCATCATTCATATTAAGTTTAATGAAGACTGGGACAAAAATGTAGGCCTCTAGAGTGTTCACAAGGTTTTTCTTAGATTTGACCTGGTGACCTAGTTTTTGACCTCATGTGACTCATTTTCAAACTCATCCAATATATCAATTAGACAAACATCCTGACCAAATCTATCGAAGATTGGGCTAAAACTGTGGCCTCTAGAGAGTTCACAAGGTTTTTCTTAGATTTGACCTGGTGACCTAGTTTTTGATCCCACATGACCCAATTTAAAACTCATGCAAGATATCATGTAGACAAACATCCTGACCAAAAAATTTATGAAGATTAGGCCAAAACTGTGGCCTGTAGAGTGTTCACAAGGTTTTTCTAAGATTTGACCTGGTGACCTAGTTTTTGACCCCACCTTACCCATTTTCGAACTCATCCAAGATATCATATAGACAAACACCCTGACCATTATTCATGAAGATTGGGCTAAAACTGTGGCGTGTAGAGTGTTTGCAAGGTTTTTCTAAGATTTTCCCTGGTGACCTAGTTTTTGACCCCATGTGACCCAATTTCGAACTCATCTGAGATATCATGTAGACAAACATCCTGATCAAATTTTATGAAGATTGGGCCAAAACTGTGGCCTGTAGAGTGTTCACAAGGTTTTTCTAAGATTTGACCTGGTGACCTAGTTTTTGACCCCACCTTACCCATTTTCGAACTCATCAAAGATATCATATAGAAAACATCCTGACCCTAGAGTGTTCACAAGGTTTTTCTAAGATTTGACCTAGTGACCTAGTTTTTGACCCCACATGACCCAATTTCGAACTAATCCGAGATATCATGTAGACAAACATCCTGACCAAGTTTCATGAAGATTGGGCCAAAACTGTGGCCTCTAGAGTGTTCACAAGCAATTGTTGACGACGGACGACTGACGACGCACGACGGACAAAAGGCGATCACAAAAGCTCACCCGAGCACAAGTGCTCAGGTGAGCTAAAAAGTAATATATCTCCAAGTAAAGCTAGACAAAGCCTGGGATTCTTGCAATGAAATTTATGTATCAATTTTTAAACTACCAAGGAACAACTTTGGTCAAACCCCAATTAAAATATGCAACAACTGTTTGGGACACTTACAACCCAAACCAAATTGATAAAATCGAAAAAGTACAAAGAAGAGCCGCGATATACAGTGATTCAGATTGGACCCACATTCCTTAGGACAGTTGTCCTAAATGGTCATTTTTTTTTAAGTCATTTGTCCTAAATTACAAGAAAAACTTCGGACAATTTTGTTATAGCAAAATGCTTAATAAGACATTAATGACACTTTCAAGTTTACTTTATTTATTTATATTCTTTTTGCTTTGAAATATATCATTCAAGATTGTTTCAAAACTTCAGTCAGTTAAAAAATTTCCTAGGTAAATATGTTGTTATGACTATCTTCTGATACCTTGTTCACTTATATAGAAATGAAATAAATAATTGTTATTCAAGTTAGTATCTGGAGGGATGCATTTATTCAGTATGGAATTAGTATGTCACAAAGGAGAACCCACCCAACCCTTAAGCATAAAAGATCTTACAAATAAAAGCAAAAAAAAAAAAATAAAAAAAATATTGACTCAAGAAAACAGCAGGTAATAATAAATTATTTAACTTTAAATGGAATGTGAGATCATTCATACTTCTAGAATTTTGAAGATGATGAGTGAGAGAAAGATTGGACATATAAGGATATTTTGATTGTTTATCAAATCAAACACAGAATTGTAATTTATATGACTTTCTATCTAATCAAAGTCAAGGCAAATTCAGCAAAATCCGACTCGTCAGAATGATTTTCCATTCTGCGACAGTCGTGTTCTTTAAATATGATCTAACTTAATAGTGCTAACAAATCAATTAAAAGTATATATTTTACTCCCCCAATAATAGATCGACATCCTTTGATACCTTATCTACTCTTTGTTTTTCAATCATCATTGACAGTTTCTTGCCAACATTTTATAATGGCCTGTTTATTTCTTAGAAGACTCGCGATTTCCGGTTTTAACGACACTTGTTTAGACAATCAAAAGACCACGTGGCACGTGATTTATGGTATCTGACAATTCTATTGGTTCTTTTTATAGACAGACGCTAATGTTTCAAAAAATAGCACGAGAAGAATAAATTTGCATAGGTAATTTTCCACTGGATAGAACTTGAATAGCATGAAGAAAAGAAAATGAAACTTGATACGCATCATCTTATTTATTTAGATCTAGTCATATTCCTGATCTTATTGATTGATATATGTATTTGAACTCAAAGAATCCAGTAATTATGAAAAAGAAAGATACTTATGCGTAAAAACTTTGGCAAATATCGATATTTCCGGTGGTCGAAATTTCTTACAACATACGAGTCCCTATGAACAAGCATACAAACCGGCGACCCCAAGAATCAAAATGTTTCTAATGTAATTATTTTCAGAACAAACAAATTTTTTATATAGATTGTAATATGATTAAAGTTTCAACAGCAACATTGCTATTTAGTCTTTTTTGCCGATGAGGAACTTTTATGCTGTTAAAAACTGACTGCGTCAATTTGAGTCTCCATGAAGTAACGGGTATTTGAGTCAAAATGCGTCTGTATGAAGTAATAAGTAAATGCGTCAGAGTGGGATTCTATGAAGTAAAGGGTTAATTGTCGAAATTTCACCGTCCGGTACAGACATTTGTCGGTCACATTGCCTGATAAACTGTATTTTTATCGGCCCGATGGGCGTACTGAGTTTATTTTTTCCGGTCATCTGTAGCTTTTATCGGCCCTAGACCGAAGGGCCGATCCAATCTGAATCTCTGGATATATGTCACCAGTTGTCATAGAAATCGTTCAAGTGTAAACAATATGATACAAGAATTAGGATGGAAAAGTCTCCAATCTAGACGCAAAGAAGCTAGACTTATGTTTTTTTAATATAGTTAACAACATGGTTGCAATAAAAAAAGAAAATTTTCTCCAAAAACCAAACAGAACATGAAGACATACAAATAATCATGCTTCTACACAACACACTGCCACCAAAGAGGAAATGGCCATTCTTCGTAAACACCATCAGAGACTGACACAAACTGCCACCAGATGTAACCACAGCTGAGTCACTCAAGATATTCAAAACTCAAGTGACAACACTCACAAATTAAATTACAAACTCCCGTTTTTAACCATGAGCGTCTTTGTCAATTTATTCAATATGTTGAATGTGGGCAGTAAGCAGAAGAAGAAGATAAAATTTCATTGATATTTCATTTCCGTTCCAACCATCAGTACCGCGATATGATTATGATGGAACACCATCCAACTTACTTTCTTTTTCATTTGAATCTGGTGTCAATATACTCTCAAAATGTAATCGGTCTATTTAGAGAAAATATACAATTCAAAACCCACCGATTTTTGTAAGAACTTGGCAAATGCTACTGTCTGATACAATGAATGTGTCAACCACGGCGTTGTTAAATCAAATGATTCAGATAATTTGAGTCATGACTGGAGGCATTACCATTGGAACGGCACTGAATGTCAATAAAACTGACCTAGTTAAACCTTTGAAGAACGCAATCAGAGCGTAAGAATTAAATACCAATGGTTGATATAGCCAGAATATACTGAGATACAGTATCGTTGAATTCAGTTACCTATCCTTCAGACCAATGTGGTGTTTATGGTTTGTTTATCCATTCCATTTTTATGTTTCATTATTAAGCGGATGCCGACCTTTTTTTTAATCGCGCATGCTCAGGGACACACAAAATTGCGGCATCTCTACACAGTACAGAATCCACCATGTTTCTAAAGATAATTATAAACAAATCTATTCAAGACAAAGTATCTTTATTCAATGTCTGTTTTATGAAACAAAGAATATTAGCTCGCAGAGCTATTATCCGAAAAAACGTACTGTATAATATCAACAAAATAAATCATTGTAATTTAAAAAAAAAAAGAGTTAAACAAATAAGAAATTAAGCAGTTCTCATATATAAACAGTATACAAAAAAGCCTAAATTGAGCACATCAAAACCCTGTTAGGACATAAGGCAAATCATTTAAACACATACAAAGCCGGCGGATTCACCGGGGCCCCCTACATGTATGAAATTTTAAATCTTGAATTAAAAACAACTGCCAGGTATATGAACTTTCAGGTATGAAAAATGGCCGATTTTGTATTTGAAAAAGTTATAATTCTTAGTAATCTGTAGAGTAGATGCATACCTATCGCCATATAAATTAGACTTTGAAATCAGAAATGGGTTATGTTTTTAAATATAATCAGCTTTAATAATTTAACATAACTTTTTAAGTATTATATTTTTATGAAACAAATTCTTAACTTACTCCTCTAAATATTTTTTCGTGAGAGGAATAAGTACAAACAGTAGGCCTATACATCATCATGTTCACTTTTGTAATCTTTACGAATATAATAATCTATGTGTGCTTTAAATTTATAAAAAATGAATAAGAAATGAAAGAGTTTGAAATTTTTAATTTGCCTTATTTTCGAAAATTATATATATTATTATAAAAAAAAAAAAATTAATACGAAATACTATCATTGGTAATAATGCATATTACAAGTGTAGAAGTGTAAGATATCACAAGTAGGAATCCATATATGGCACCCCGCCAAGTATTTGTAGCCTTTATCTATTTGCAAACTTCGTTACATATTCGGTCTGATATTTCTGTTTAGAAAGTGTACACTTCTGTCACGGCCGAAAATTTCCACGCTCGCGCATGACAGGTAACTTTCATAACGTGACACCGGACATTTAGTTGCTTCGCTGCTTTTGCGCAAATTTTAGATATTTCTGAGTCAAAATTGAGCACGTAGTCGTAATTCAACACCTAAAAGCTCACATGTCCACCAGTTTAAAGTTGCATTATCAATGATAAGATTAATGAATGAGTGAGATTTTTGACCTAAAGAGGAAGCTTGGAAGTTTTCAGGGGTGGCTTGAATTTGGTTAAAATCAAACCAATTAATCAGTGTAAGACTTTCTCTTTCTGATATGTTGTTTAAAGATTTTGGGGTTTTATGGCAGAAGGATAAGATGTGTCATCAACATAATTATAAAGTGTTGATTTTCGAATGAAGTTAAAAATATAATTAATAAAAATATTGAAGATCAGGGCGCCAAGTATGGAGCCTTGGGGCACCCCTCTGATTATACTACCCCAGTTACTAGCTTGACTCTTTGTTTTCGGTTTGAAAAGTAGCTTAACATGACTTCACATGCACTTTGAGATAGTCAATAAGCCTTTGAGTATGTATGATAAGGTTATGTGACAAGAAGTCGAAAGATTTATTTAAGTCCATTAGTATGACACCGACATACGGATTATCATCCAGTGCCTTTTTCCAGTCCTCGACAAGACGGAGAAGCATGGTTTGGCACCCAAAGGACTTACAAAAAGCTGCAAGAAAGGGATAAAAAACTTCTCAAAATGTTGGTCAGGTGTAACCAGAGAGGGTTTTCCAGCGATAAACACGTAGTTGGGATAAGGTCTACACCTGGAGCTTTTTTTTTTTTTTTTTTTTTTTTTTTTTTTAATTTGGCCTTATAAAGCACTTGTCTGTGTCAACTCCTATGACTGGTTTGAAGTCAAAATTATTATGGATATATTTTGTCTTGATTCTCTTAATACTTTGGTAGGTATCATCAGCAATAAAAATATCACATACATTCATAATAGTTTTTTTTGTTTTGTCCAATAGGTCATACTTTTGGTCTCCAGTGCAAATATGTTCAACGCGGGCATATATCTGACCAAGACAAAGTGATAAGTATTGTTCAAATACACTGTCCTTCATAGGCACAATATATGGTCTTATATTTAGGCACAACATACCCCGTTTTCTCCTATTTAAGTTCAGTTCGTAACATATAAATCTGACATGAATTGTTATTTCATATAAAATTTTACTAAACGATCGCGAGTTCATCAACATGTTATTAATAAATAAATATGGGTTATTCAAATGTCTTTTGTATAAGTTATTAGAAAATATGAATGTCAAATTATTACATTATTTACAAGAAAACTTTTGACGCAAGCGTCAAAGAATCGGGCCAAAACACTATTGTGTTGAAGAGATTCCCCATCATTTCGGGAAGATGATTTAATATTCGTTTCGATGCTCTACTGGTGCTTGCTAATACAATTTGAACCAGTATGAAAAAAGACTGCATTTTGAGATAGTCCTTATAAATGACGATCCGGTACCTACTGGTTTTCGTACAGGCTTGGTAAAAGTGATTTCAGCATTATTACAATAGCACTAAATCGAAGATCTAATTCTAGAAAGTAACTAATAAAGCAAAAAGTTTAAATAATAATGTGCTGTAATTTTAACCCGTGTTTACATAGTCAAATATCATTATTGTTGTTAGCACAAAAGGTGTAAGTACGAAATTGGAAAGTACGTTTATACTTGATTTTGTGTAAGTATTTGATTTTGTGTAAGTACAATAAAACACTCCGGAAAACATAATGACACCTGTCATAATCATTATCATTAACAATTTCAAGAAAAGACGAGTGATATCGTATCTATTTATTGTGATTTACTAAAGAAAAGCACGGAGAAACGCATAACACTGTTCACCAATTAAAAACCGTGTCAGGTTCAAATCTGCCAGCCCGGATAAGATGCCGTAGGAGCGGCTCTTGGAATTCGTCTGCTTATCACGTGCATAGGTTGCGTATCTCTTATCAGTTATCTTGAAACTCGATTGAAATACAAAATTGAACTTCAGTTTTCAAGGTCTTACTTCTTAGCCGACATGTACTGCTATTAAAATAGATATTCTTGTCATAACGAATTTGTGATGAACTTAATTTTGGCATTTTCGTCACAGTTTTTGTCCTAGAACAAAACGCAATAGGCGAATATTTTGCGAAAGTGCAGTGACCGATCACCTCTCTTTTATAACATCATATATACATGGGAAACTCGGAGATAAGTTAGTACTGTGACACTTGTGGTGAATTCTTTATAATTTATTAATATGTGCACGGATGTGTGATTTACTTATTCATCTTTGAAAAGTTTAGTCGAGTAACGTACGTTTAACATTTCGGTAAGTTTTTTTCCTCACTAGCATAATTATATGATATGAAGGAGACTTACTGACTTTTATAAAAAATTGAAATTTCTTCCACGATTTCTAAAACCATAATAAATAATGAATAAAATACCATACGACAAGAAAACCAATACATGTTCTATATTTTTTGTCGTTGTTTGATTTTCTATTTGTCTATATCCAAATGTACCTATTTCAATTTAAAGTATTTCCTCTTTAGGAGGTAATGGTATACTTTTATTGTTGGCGATATTATTTTCGTCTGTGTCAGTATTCTAATCAAAAGCATTGGATAATTCTGTATCTAGATAAAGGCTTCAAGTGTCAATATTGTCTAATAACTAGCATTCTAATGCAGTAAGGATTTATGCAATTTGAATTCATTGAGTGCCTTAACCCTTTCCCTCATAGAGGAAACAATGAAAAGACCTATGCGAACAACATAAAACCAGATCAGCCTGCAAGTAACTCGCAGGCTGATCAGGTTTTATACTGTTCGCTGCTCCTCGGTGGTCTGGAAATGAGGATTTTGTAAGTAAATTTGGTAAGGTTTAACTGTGGTTTTCTGCAGATCTGGCTTTATGTGGTACCTACTGAGTGCGTCAAAATGAGTCTATATGAGGGAAAGGGTTAATCTAGCAAAATATGCACTGCAATATGATAATATAATGGTCGTAGTCATCCGAAAGACTAGAATTTAAAATCTCCAGGAAATATATAAATGGCTTACCGTTTGTCTCACTTTTGTCACGTAGTCCACAGTAGCACATTGAATGAATCGCGTAATCGTTCAAAACAAACTTATTTTCCCCATAACCTGGACAATATTCGAAAATACGTAATATCTTTGTTTTGAATTTGGACTAAAAAAAGAGCTATTTCATTTTCTGGAAAAGTGGGACAAACGGTATGTGACCATATTTACAGTTTTAACATCGCTTGGGTTAAATTCCATATTTTGTTTTTCAAAGAAATGAACTATAAGTAATACTTATAGTTCGCCTCGCTTAGGTTGAATTCTTTTTTTTTTTTGTAACCATAAGTAATACATATAACTGATATAAAAGAACCTGAAATAATATATCGATCCAATTCAAACTTATTCATTAATATTGAATACTCCTACTTCTTATTGATTGGCATAGCCATACGGTTATAGTTCGCTAGAGACAGGCTGTTTTTTTTTAGAGACACGTGAGTCTTGCATAATCCCGGTTTTATACAGCAGTATATGCAGATTCCAGGCCCGAATACTTTAGAATATTCTAGCAATTTTTTTTTTAAGTTGAAAAATGCAAAACAAATTTAATGAGATCATTTTTAAATATACACTTCTTAACAAAAGGTATTCATGTGCATATCTTGCTCAACGTCCAACTGATATTCCTTTATCTAGAATCACCGAAAATTCACTATTTTTCACCGACACGCGTTGAACAACCTGTTATATGTTAAGTGCATTATTTCAAGGAAAAATATTCAAGAATATGTGAAGTCAATCTAAATAGGAATGATTTTTGCGGGATTATTTAGTTGTGGATAATATTATATAAACGAAATAGCGAAATTAGCATATTGTGTTGCGGTTTTTGACAATAACTTATCATTTTTATAGAATCGTTATACTTATTCTTGTTTCGGCATCCTGTAGGGAGGATGTGGGCGGGGCTGCTGGTCTTGGTGTGGGTATCGGCCAGTCGGGCGGCACAGGAAGTCGTCATCAAGAATCACTGGAACGGCGGGATGGATGGATACTTTGTAATCCACGCCGACAAAGATATTGACCACTGGTCTGCTAATATACATTTCTATTGGCACATTGATACTCTTGAGGTTTGTTTAACCCCAGCATGGAAATAAGTTCCATTTATAACTGCTTTTGGGCCACAGTCACGTATTAGACCCGTGGCATTTGTTAAGAAGTAGGGCATGTATTAATTAAAGCTTATTTCTTTTAAGCAAACTGGGGAACACATTTTATAATGGATACGTGTCCCTTTCGACGACCCCTTGGTTGGATCAGTATTTCTCGTTTTAGAAGGTATTTCAAGAGAGATGGACTCTCCTAGTGGGGTCCGAACTCCTAAAATCGGACCAGCACTTAACACTAAACAACGGCACCTGTTTAATTCAGGCAATTGGATTAACAACATAATGTTTTCGTAAAAGTTCTTCTTCTTCCGTTTACTGCCCACATTCAACATATTGAATATACTGGCAAGAAAGTTTTTTCTTTTACGGCTATTCGCAGACATAAGTCGCATAATTTGAAACGAGCAGGGTTGAAGACTGACGACAATCTCATTTGTGATGTAACGTGATTGTACATGTTTTTGCCCAGTAATGATTCAACCATCATTAAAAATCCAAAAACTGAATAACATTTTAACAGGAGTCTGGGGCCCCCCTTTCAATCTGTAATCATATGTTTGTACCTGTGATATCAGAATGCCGGGGACCAGAGCGTTTTAACTTACATTTTTGCTTGTAATTTGAGTTGACACTACTCTATGATATCTATACTATATACAATCATCTTCTGCCAGGTATGGAAATGCGATATACGGAACAGATGGAACGATCAGGACATGCTGCTGACGTGTAAACCAGAATCCTGCCATATCCCGGCGGGAAACGATCTTGTGGTGAGCTTTCTTGTTCAGACGACTGCAGGCACGCCATTCGGTGGAAACGTCATTATAAACGGTAGGCTTTTGTATCGTCATAATCAAAAAATATATATCACTATTATTCAGTCAAATATATATATATCAATGCATTTAATGACTTCAACAATTTCAGCATGTGCATAAATTTATTGACAAGCAAATCGAATGAATGTGATCTGAATCGTGTAAACTATACCATTAGATCAAAACTAATAGTATATACATGTACATGTATTTCAATATGACTGAAATTATGCTAGTCGCTGCAAGAACCCTGAATCCCAGAATAAGGTGGTCTAGATAATGAGCAAGAATTATACGTTAATCTAAACAGCGAATAACAGATGTGCTTTCCTTCCGTTTAGGTTATGGTGCAAGCTCAATTTCTGCTTCTGTGACGTTTTTATGATATTATGTTAAATCTTCTTTCAATTTTCTTATTAAAAAGTTTAAAAAATATAACTAAAAACGCTATATTTTGCATTGGCATATGGCAGCAATTAAAATTGTTTAAGAATCTATTTTAAAAAAAAGATAAATAAATAAATCGGGCTACGTACTGTTGCTATACATGCCAATGCTATACCCGTGTATACACTTCGAATAAAAACATGCACATAAAAGTTTAACTTTGAAAGATAAGTACATGTATTGGATAGACACTATACACATTTTATGAAGTTTTCTCGGAATACATATAATTATTCAAATCCTATGAATGATTCTTAAATTAGTATTTTACCATACACAGGGCATACTACATCGTCAGTACCACTACTACTACCACCACCACAACAACAACGCCTTCCCCAACAATACCGAAAAAAAACCCAACTACTACTACTCCTTCAACCACGCCATCGACAACAAAATCGAGAACAACATCACCAAGAACATCCTCTCCAACAGCAACACCAGCTAGATCTTCTCCGACAACATCGAGAACAACATCACCAAGAACATCCTCTCCAACAGCAACACCAGCAGCTTCAACACAAACTTCCACAGACATGAACCAAGGTGGCAGTGGCGGCCATACGACGAACCAAGCTTCACTATGTAAGATACTTTATTAATTTAAAAAAAGATATATAAAACAAAATACCAAACTTATCTCAACAGGAGCGAAGTCTTTACTTGGCAGTCATCGCAGCAATCATATACATACGTTACGCCTCACAGCAACATACAGTTACTGCGATCATTAAGCATTACTCATCACAGCGATCAAATATGTTACTGCGATCATATACGTGACTCATCACAGCGATCATATACATTACTGCGATCAAATACATTACTCATTACAGCGATCATATACGTTACTCATCACAGCGATCGTATGTGTTACTGCGATCATATACGTGACTGCGATCATATACAGTACGTGACTGCGATCATATGCGTTACTCATCACAGCGATCATATACGTGACTGCGATCATATGCGTTACTCATCACAGCGATCATATACGTGACTGCGATCATATGCGTTACTCATCACAGCGATCATATACGTGACTGCGATCAATCTTATATCACAGCGATCATATATACGTGACTGTGATCATATACGTTACTCATCACAGCGATCATATACGTAACTGCGATCAAATACCTTTAATAACAAAGATTGGCAAGTAATCAATATCACTCAAAGTCACGCAGCAGATTGTCCAGATCTCGCAAGGCTACGTTTGCCAATTTCTGCTATTTTATTTGAGATCAATTTGAAAGAAATTCATATCTGCAATAGAATAATACATTACCTTCAAAATGATGCCTAATATATTAAAACGAGAAAAGAACTAAACGAAAAGTTTTATGTAAAAAACAGAAGCCCCGGCATGAACAAAACATGTAGATTTTGTTGCTTTTCTGCTACACTGGTTGAATTTAAATCAAAATGTAAATGAATTTTCAAAATAAACTGAAAATATTCTCTTGCACCAGAAAAATGATACTTTTATAAGGAAGTTTATTTTTTTCTCTGTGATTTTGCCAGATATCTTAGACAGTTTGCAAATTCATTGACCTGCCGTGTGACAAAATAATATTTCCTCTGTCTGTTACAGGAGTTTCCTATCTTTGTTTAGTAGGTCTTTGCTGCGATCACATACGTTACTAGCCATATAGATCATAAACATTACTCATCACAGCGATCACATACGTTACTAGTCATATAGATCATAAACATTACTCATCACAGCGATCACATACGTTACTAGTCATATAGATCATAAACATTACTCATCACAGCGATCACATACGTTACTAGTCATATAGATCATAAACATTACTCATCACAGCGATCATATACGTTACTAGTCATATAGATCATAAACATTACTCATCACAGCGATCACATACGTTACTAGTCATATAGATCATAAACATTACTCATCACAGCGATCATATACGTTACTAGTCATATAGATCATAAACATTACTCATCACAGCGATCAATACGTTACTAGTCATATAGATCATAAACATTACTCATCACAGCGTACGTTACTAGTCATATAGATCATAAACATTACTCATCACAGCGATCATATACGTGTACGTCACTCATCACAGATATCGTATACGTTACTGACATGATAATGAAAAATGATCCATTGATTACATCCTTGCTGAAAAAAAACACATTTCTCTTTAATTGGACATAAACAAAGTACGGTCACTTTATTTACTGAAAAATGCCCTTTTATATGATTATTCAATGCATAAGTTCTCTGTCAACTGGTTGTCTAATGTTACAGAAAAAAAATAATACGACGACTTGTAATATTTTGATAAAATGTGATAAACGAATAAAAAAGAGCAAGGGAAAGAAAGAAAGAGAAAGAAAATTGAGGTTAATCTGCACCGTTGTTAGCTACAAAAAAAGTCACGTGATACCAATTTTCGCACTAAATTTAAAATACACTTTCGGTTTTGTGTCGTTTGCCATTACGATGAATACAATTTCATTATTGAGCTTTTTCTGAATTATTTTACTCCCAAACATTCAAACAGCTGAATCTCCAGACGAAAGGATTTCATATCTATCATATTTATAAAACTATGAAATTCTGAAATTCACCGTACGTGGGAGAGGTGGGGGGGGGACGTGAGCCATTTCTCGGGGCAAAGACCCCCTCCCCACCCCTTCTGGATCCGCGCATGCATTTTATAAGTACGCAATAACAAGCAATAACCATTTATTTATTTATTTATTTTTAGACCTACATACACGCTACCCATACGACGAAGCCCTGGTTAAATCTATCCTTTTCTTTGACGCTCAGAGGTCGGGGATCCTGCCAACGGATAACCCGATACTTTGGCGAGGAGACTCTGCAGTCGGGGACAGTGATGAGGATCACGACTTATCCGGCGGCTGGTATAACGGTAGTTTGCTAAGGTTAAACACTTGAGCTACACCCACCCTAACAACCATATTTCATGTCAAGTTCCTGGGTGGTAATATGTCTATGACTTCGTGTCACTTTATTGTAAAGATGTGTGAAAATAAGAGACATTTCAGAGTTCATTCAAGTTTTGTTAGACTAGGGGGGGTGGGGGATAATCCATATTTAACCCTTTTTAACTATATATTATAAAAATGAATTTGAATAATAAGAA
>CM037784.1:63988357-64038357 GCA_021229015.1 Solen grandis
ATAGATTTGTATACCTGGTAAAGGGAACACGAGGAGTACGTGTATTCACGTTTCTGCGTACTCGTCACGTCACCTTTACGTGGCCAATCAAAATAGTTATATTACACGATGTATTTTCTACTTAGTAAAATTAGTGAATTCACGATTGACGTGTGTCAAAAATGTGTTGTTCATATTTCATACATATATTAATGTGTTTTTGTACATGCACACAGTCATATCACTCCGTTTTTGGATTCATAATAATTCAGAGTGCGTTGATGAAAAAGAATCCATTTACCAGCCTCCAATATGAACAGTGGAAAAGCTAATCTTTTTACTTTAGACATCTGTACAATGGTAAAAAAAAAATCTGTATTCGCTACGAATTGTCTGCGTCGAGTGCCCAAATGAAATAGTTCGGATTCTGCAAATATGTTGTTTCACAGTGCGTGCAACAATACCGTGAGTGCAGCAGTCTTATAATAGTGTCTAAAATCTCAGACTGCATTCAAACTGACAACGATCGATCGATTGATTATTTTGCGTGTAAACCTTCCAATATCTAGCCAGTCCCGTTGTCGGGACGTTCAAAATAATACATTTTGGGAAGTCATCTGAAAGAATACAGGTTGTCAATAATAATTGCGATTGTGGAATCTCTGCGTGTGCGCGCGCACCCATTAGACTGTTTTCTTCTTTCCCCTTTCTATATTGTTTTTCTTCTTCTTTACCACTTTTCAATTTCCCTCCTTCTGTTCTAGTTCTTTAACAATATTTTTCTCTCCCTTTTCATTGTTTTCCCTTTACATTTATAATTTTTTTTTCATCATTTTCTTTTCCAATTCGTTTTTCTCCCTTCTCGTCCTCCTCTTCTATATTTCTTCGTCACTTCTCCCATCCTTTTTTTGAACACATGCGCACCCAATGCATTTAAATTGACTGGAATGCTCCAACTTGCAAACGTACAGTGTTGAAAGAAAAATGATTTACGAGAGCGATGATGTATCGTGATGCAAAACAGGAAGCGTATTATGTCGTATACATGTTACGGGAAAACATGTATTTATTTATAGTAGATGTATAAAATGACATTTGTAGTATATTGCCATGGAGCTAGTTTTTGTAGCAACATGGTACTTGTCATCTCTCGATACAACAGCATTCAATACAACGGCAAGTTCGGGTTCCGGTAGTTAAAGTCACGTAACGGATTTATTTGTTCTTTATTATTTGTACATTGTTGGACTTGTGCACTGGGTGTCTCGAGTTTGATTCCACACTGGACCATCAGAATTTAACTTGGTTACTTTTGGCGCCCAGTACACATAACTAACACTCATGATAGCTTTTGTGGCGACGTGGTGGAGTGTTCGACTTGCACACAAAGGGTCCCGTGTTCGATTCCATCTCGGGGCAGTGGGATTTTATTTGGTTAATATTGTGTATTCAGGTTGTTTATCTGTCCCTAATGTGTACTTAGACTTTTTGGAAAATGCTTAAAGATTTCGTCAATTTCCTCAACTCCTTCGTTGACCATCTTTTGAAATATGTGTTATCTTGTTTAGAATATCGTCAGTTTCAAAATTTTATTTGTGGTTTCTTCAAGTTGCGCTATTGTCTTTTGAAACTGTAACAGTTTTGTACCTGAAAAATTCTGCATTCTAAACACTTTGTCCCGCTCGTCACCAACACCTTCGCTCAAACGTGTTGAAAGTATCTTCTGTTTCTGCTTCCTGGGAGAGAATTATGATGCAATGATATAGCATGCCACTGTATAAACAAGCAGCGTGGTACCACATTAAGCCTCAATACGCCAACAGTGACGATAATTCCTGGAATACCCTTTCAGTAGCGCAGTCTGCACTTTATATTGATGTGCTTTACGTGATGTACATAGAACGTTAAGCAGGAGGAATCTAACAATATCAATATTGATGGCTTTGAGAATGGCTTGTAAATAGATCCTGAAAATACACATCAATTGACCATGGTATTGCAAGAAATAGTGATGAACAAGCACTGGAGGACTTACACGCGTTTACGAACAATTTCTTTTCATTCTCTTTTCAGACTCCCTGTTAAGAAATCACTTTATATACTTTTTCAGACCGCTTATAGGTCCTACGACCATAACTTTGTCCGATATATTTCAAATATCGCCTTAAGAAGGCGTTATGAATTAAATCTTGAACGACGTGTAGAATACGGTTAAGGTTAGGATGACAAAATGTAATTTGTGAATTCCTATATATAACTATATATATTCTATTTGATACAGTTATTTCTTATTTATTTCTTTTATTTCTTATGACTTATTTCTTCTTGCATCCACTGGGGAAACGTATTTTTTCATTTGTTCAAACCTGTACTTATCCCTCTCGACAGTTCGTGGGTTGAACCTGTACTTTACGCCTGGAAATAGTCATTAATTAATTGTGTCCCCATTGGGATGCGAACCCACAACCTTAGACGGTTATCAATGAATCGATTCGCCATTTTATTTACTTTTGATAGAACTGCACAACTAATTGGCAGGAATGTCATTCATTTGAATGAGTATAATTATTTACAGATGCGAACATCCGTGTGTTCAAGTACCAGAGGTCATTAGAAATGGTACCGGTATATCTCCCTTGATTAACGCTCACCCTATGTTGGTATCTCAAGGACTGTTAGCCCGATGTGTAAGTAATGATGGCGAATGTGGTATCATACCATTTGTATACGACATGACACTACAGTCAAGCAGCACTATATCAATATCTTGTTTGTTTGTTTGTTGGGTTTAACGTCCCACCGACAGCATTCAGTCATTTGGAGACTATGTATACGTGAGGCAAATAAAGTGCTGCCACACTGCAGTATCATGCTGTAGGCAAATGGCATGATACCATTCCCAATCACATTATCCTGGCACCGGGCTAACCTGTCCTAGAACTACCCATATATACAGAGCGCCAATCAAGGGAGCTATACCAGTACCCTTTTTTTACGACTCTGGTATGTTGTGGCCGGGGATCGAACCCACGACCTCCCGCTCCCGAGTCGGACTCCCTAACCACTCGGCCACCGGAGGCGGTATATCAATCTCTTGTAGGCAAGGTACCCAAAATGACTGAAATTTGTTGGCAAGATATTAAACCTAAACCAAGATACAAACTGCCAGGCTATTGTTATCGACCTTCTTCTTACGCAGGATACGACCATATTCAATTTTATTGATCAAAGGGTATGTCGATGACATCTGCGAGGTACCCGGGGAGATGATAGACGTCAATGTTCTAAAATGAAAGGAAATTGGAGTTTTATTGACTTTTAGATTACATAATACAAATAATTCGTTTGCCTACGTAATTCACATATATATCATATTTCATCGTTTATTCTCGTGGATAAGGCTTAAAATAGGATGCTTGGCAAATGGTGATCCTTCAGCTTTTTCAGCTGGACAAAACAACGTTGCTGTTTTTCAATCATTTTTTACATATGTATAGCGATATTTACGTGATATATGTTTAATTAATATAAGCTTCTACCCTGTTATTTGACGCTCAGCTCGTACATTTCAGAATAGCACGAGATGAATTGGTCTTGGTGCAGGTCCAGGGTAATGGGACTGGGCGTGATATCATGCCACTTGTTATGATACGCTATGATATCAAAGTACTGCAGCAATACGAGTATGTATTTTTTCATGTAGAATATAGCCCTCAAATGATTGAAATAATGTTAGTGGGACATTAAAACCAAACAAACAATCACTTTTGTCGAACTGGGATTCTGAAAAAAAAAGGGAGGTCGAAAAGGTATCTCTAACATTGCAATAAATTACCGTCAGTATCATTGTTCATTAGATACATGTACTTTTATGTCAAACATCTCAATTGTTACTTGTCGTGACTAATCATGGCCATCATCATCATCATCACCACCAACACCATCATCATCATCATCACCACCATCTCCATCATTATCATCATCATCATCATCATCATCATCATCATCACCATCATCATCATCATCATCATCATCATCATCATCACCACCCCACCACCACCATCATCATCATCATCATCATCATCATCACCACCTCCACCACCACCATCATCGTTATCCTCATCATCATCACCACCACCACCACCAACAACACTATCATCATCATTGTCATCATCATCACCACCACCTCCTCCACCACCCCCATCATGATCATCATCATCATCATAATCATCATCATCATCACCACCACCAATATCACCATCACCATCACCACCACCATCATCATCATTATCATCATCATCATCATCATCATCATCATCATCATCATCATCATCATCATCATCATCATCATCATCATCATCATCACCTCCACCACCACCATCATCATTATCATCATCATCATCATCATCATCATCATCATCATCATCATCACCACCAATATCACCACCACCATCATCATCATCATCATCATCAATTCTAAAAAAGGGAAATTACATACAAATAGCAAAAACCAAAATTATGTGCAGATAAAGAAAATACACGTGTAGTTAATATTGCACGTCTGTTGGGAAACAAAGTAGTCTTACTTATACTTATCCTTCTCGACAGTTCTTGGGTTGGACCAGAACTTCGCGCTTAAGAAGGTCATGAAAAAAAAACATGCAACCGAAAAAGGGTTCGAACTCACAACCTTCGGATCCGCAGTCGGGTACCTTACCACTGGATCAAGGCGTCCGTTTCATTTTTTTTTCTATGACATGTATCATATTACTAAAGTATTTAAAAGTTGATATTCTCCAATATCCCTATGATATGATTCGTTAATACTAAACATACAACATATCCAGACATTTTTGATTACTTACGATAATACTTGCTAATTTTACTTCATAGTTATTTGATATGCAAGTCTAACACCGAATTCCGTTAACCTGAAATGTAAGTAAGTTCAAATATATACCTTTGATAGGTTGATTGGTCATATAACTTTGTACAGTGAAAGTGTATCCGGTCTCGGATTGAGAGTATTTATTTTATTAAACTTACAGCTGTACCTGTATGAAATGCCACCTGTAGTAAGTGGTCAATCTACAATTAACGGTCTGTTTTAATATCAACAAATTAACATGTTTGTATGTTTAACCTTCATTTTGCGACTTCTTCTCTTTTAGGCGGCAACTTTCTTTTGTTCCCTTGATTGGGCCGCTTAAGACACGTTTGACTTTATATAGAAATACAAAAGAAATTCTCTTAGAAAAATGATTTCTTTAAAAAGAGGCTAGGTTGGTTAACGACAAAGATGATATAATTTTAAATAATAATATTTATTTGTGCAAAAATGTAATACACAATACGTACTTTAGCTCATATATCACATTTTCACAGATAGAAAATATAGCAGTTTTTAATGAATTGAACAAAGATTAACAAATATCACAGTATTAACAAATATCACAGTATTAACAAATATCACAGTATTAACAAATATCACAGTTTAACAAATATCACAGTATTAACAAATATCACTTAAAAACAGTTAACAAATATCATTTAAAAAACACAGTTTAAAAATTCATTTTCTCAAATTGTCAAAATCATTTTATTTTTTAAATTTAATAAAATCTTTGAAATATAATCAGATTTCAAATAATTATAGAGCTCTAGTCCCAGCCATTATTAGTATTCAACTCATGATCTGCGTTAACAACAACGATTTAGTAAAGAGATCTCAAACTATGTTATACATATTACACAATCTGACGCAAATATTGAGAGAAAGATGACTTATTTCCGGAAGCTGGCTCCTGAGGCACTACACTATTTTTCCATGCGAATCGTTAACCCCTCTGTATAGTAATGTCAAATTTGAATTTAAGCGTATTTTAAAGGTTATTGAATTACTGAGAAATCTCACATTTTAAAATTCATTATTTTTCGATGACAATAAATTTCGTTGGTATGTTTATATATGTACTATATTTTTTACATGTATTTTCGTGGGTACATTTTATTCGTGGATTCATGCTCTAAGAACGACTGGTCTACTAAATGAACGGTTTTTGTGGGCTGGGTAATACCTTTCACGGAATCAACAAAAATCAGTACGCTGCCCCGCGAAAATTAACGATTTTACAGTAAATGTTCATTATCCATGTCCATTATGTGTGGTTTAAAAGATACCATTATTGCCACAAACGTTTAGCTAGTAATATAAATGACGTGCTTCATTGTTTCTCTGCAATTTCCTTGCAGGAGCTTTTTGTTTACACCTGTTGCTTGTTCTCCTAAATTTTGACTGCAGCTATCATCAGAGAGGCCATCAATTTCAAACTTAACATCAATTCTGTCAGCGCGAAATTGGAACCTTAATTAACTTTCTAATTAGTGAAACGAGCTTCTACGATATTACACCGGAATCGTTGCGAGAAACTGCTATAGGGTTTCACACGTGCCGACGTCATTGCTGCCGTGTTTCATTCAGCTTTTGGATACATCATCATACCCGCTCCAAGGAAAAGAATGTTGTCATCAGAGTTTCCACCGAGCAGACTAATTAAAAACTATGTTTCTTTTTCTTTTATTTTTTTGTTTCTTTTTTTTTTTTTTTGGCCTTTGCTTTTTTCCCCCTTCATCCTTTTTTTCAGATTTCTTTTTTTTTCTTCATCTTCTGAGAGTTCCACGTCCAGTTAATCTTATTTAGGATTTTTGATTAAATTATGAATTTAAAGAATTGTTGATTTATTGTGTTATACTGAGTGCGAGTGCCTTAAAATGCATAAAAAGACTTCAGTGCAGACGCCATCTTTCGTTGACCTTGAGTTATAGGCTCCTGTGCTCAAAGTCTATAAAGGCTTGCATTTTCTATAAAAATCCCAAGATTACTTGTGTGATCTTGATCTCGTTTTAATGATGGGTTAAATACCTTAACCTTCCGTGTGCACTTCGTGTTTAAATTGAAGACTAGTAAAACGTAAGGTAGAACCTGCGTTGACAAAAAAACCAGGGCAACCTGATTTCTGCATAATTAAATATGGACACAACATTGAGGAACCAAACTGAAGGAATGATTACACTGCCATTGAATTTCTTTCCGTGTAAAATTTACATTGGATGAATACTGTGTATTGAATCTGAACCAGAAAGAACCAGTTGATAACAAAACAGTGAAAAAAGATTGCCCTGCCGTGCACGTGCGTTTAAAACACGCACAGTTTAATTAAAATTCCATTGTTCTGCTTATATGTTGATTGTTTCACAAGTCATGAAAAAACTGTTTCGCTGCAATAGTTCTACATGTAATTTGTTTATGTCGACAATACGGTTAACAGTATATAATACAAGTAAATTATGAACTCGGGAAAATGTATTCATTGAAAGTCTAAAACAAAGTGCAAGTACATTGTAAGTTGATGAAATACTTTGATTTATATGTTCAAGAAAAAATGAAATTCTAAGAGGAATACGGCAGTGCACCGTTGCCTTTCAAATCAAAGCGATACAAATGAAGTAAATTGTCTAGTTTGAATGGAAGTCATGAATGCGTTTTCCATATATAATCAGCCGTATGCTTTCAATACACTGGACTGAAATTCAAATATAAAGATCGATCATCGTGCCTGAATTGTGACAGTGTCCACAAGGTCATCGAAAGGTCGTGGGTTTGATCCCTAGCTTGAACATACCATAGTCGTTAACAATGGTACTGATACGTCTCTCTGTACTCAGCACATCGAACACTGGTTGTTTATGTGTCAAACTGGTGACAAACTTGATATTGTATCATATGTCTTAAGCATTATATTGCAGGGCATCGTGCAGCTTTAAACCTGTCTCAGATATACACATAACTAAAAGCAGAACTTATAACACAACACCGCAAATAGATAAGTGCTAGAGTGTCCGCTTTGCGATCGGGAGGTGGGGTTCGAATTCCAGCCGGGGCACATCCTCCGGTGACCGCGTCAAACCAAAGACGTATAAAATTGGTACTAGATGCACCCTTGCCTGGCACTCGGCAAAATGGGGTTTCTATGGGAACTCGGAGTATTCAGTACTGGTTCTACCCAGGAACTTGTCTCCCGTGTATCGGTACAGCAGGCACGTAAAAGAACCAAGGGCTCTATTCGAAAAAATGAGCTAGGGAATCGCACCTGGACTTCCTTGTATCCAACTTCTGTCTCTTCCGATGTTGTCTCTTCAGCACGTAGGATATCCTTGACAGTAAGGTTTAAAATATGACCATGATAATCATAAAATGATTGCTAGCTATTACATTAAATGAAAGAGAGAACAAAAGAAAAGAAAGAGGAAAACAATCAAAAATCAATATCACGGATTGAAATTCAAATGAATAACAATGAAAGCGGGAATACATGTAAGATAAGGTGCGAGTTTCACCAATGGCGTCTGTTACAGGATCTAACATCTTTGACTTAATTAAGCGATTGTGTTTCGCCTTTTTCGAACTCACTCTCAATGTCATTCTTAGCCTCGCTGTTCACGTGGTTAGAATATCCGTCTGTCGTGTCAGGAAAACCTGCAAAAATGATGATCATGCTTTCTTTCTTTGATATCGGATTATGCGAGGTGGATCTAAAAATATCTGGTCAACTGACCGAATGATAAGATTTAGTGACGTCTGCTGCAACAGCGTGATACTATATTGCGGTAAACTGGTGTCAACAGGAAGTCTCAAATCGTATATAAGATAAAATAAAAACTGAGTCGTACTTTTTCGTTTAATGCGTAAGCGGACAGTAAAACCGCGATTATTCGAATAAGGATGCTCGAAATCCGAGGGGACATGAGCGTATAAACCATTTTCATGGAATTACACGTAACTGAATTTGTGTCGGGACTAGAAATTGGCCTTGGAATAGGCATGAATTTCGAATAAGCTCTGCTCAGAAAAGGCATGGTATCCGAATAATTTATCATTGGAAAGGCAGAGTATACGAATAATCGATCCTCGGAAAGGGCATGGTATTCGAATAATCGCTGCTGGAGATTCGAAAAATCGATCATCGGAAAAGGTATGAAATTCGAATAATCGATCCTCATAATTACGCCATGTTGCTGTATAAGTTAATGAAACGTAACAATGTTAAAAGAGACGGTCCAGTAGTAATGTATCCAACAGGTCGTGGACAAGGATTTTTCATGGTATTTCCTGCCGCAAAGTACTGATCCAACCCACAAACCTTGGCGAAGGGTTTGTTTAAGTTTTAAGAACTTGTTTTCCATTCGACGTAAGATAAATTATGAAATAAGGCAGTATTTTTGCTATTTACGAGAGAAAAAAACCGTTTATCAAAACCTAAGATTGTGACGTATTTTATGTATGGTTGTTGCTGTTGTCGTATAAAATTGGGTCACCACATTTTAGGTTACGCGCATGTCTCGTTAAGTAAGAGAACCATATTAGGGAAAAGGTCATTTCAACATTTCAACTAGTAATTCTGGAGGTTGATATCTAACACGATAAAAAAAAAAGAAAAACGTATATTATATGAGGTCATAAGAGGCCTAAACTAAAGCGTATTTCAATTAATCGTTCAAGTTGCATCTCTTTTAAAACTTCGCAGTCTGGAAAACGTGTTAGAATGGGATTAGAGTTTCGTTTTTCGTGCTTTATGCAGAATTATGAACGGTTTTGCGTTCAGATGCTTTGTAATAAATCAATCAGACCTACGACCATCGTGATTAGATTACTGCGCATCCGAACTCCACACTGTGCATTATTCGGCGATATAGCACTCAAAACGAAAATCTATTTTCCCAATTATACTGGATTGACGATCACATTACAACAAAACGACGCTCGCGTGACTGACAAACTTATATAATGACAATCGCATGTTGGTAAAACTGTCACATGTCAGGATATAAAGAAAAAAAAAGTTGATCTCGATTTTACAATTAAAATATTTATATAAAGATGTCACAGTCTGTATAAATGAAAATATAAAATATTTTTTATGAGTGTATTTATTATAGTCGACCATCCGAGTATAGCAGTCGACAACGAACACCACTCTCACGACTACACACAGCAAATGCAATTGATTCTTGTAATTCTGATAGATTGATTTGGGCATAAAAAGTATAGAATCATTAAATTAACGAGACTGTTTGTACGGACGATTGTAATTGATTTTCTTGCAATAAATATCTGAGACTTGTACAACCATAAATAAATCCAAAACTAGACACTTGGGCGAAACATAACATTCGTGAAATAAATGTAAAAGGTTTGCAAGGCTATAACATTCTTGATATGCATTATCGTAAAACTGGCATTACATTTAAGAATGACAATAATTAAAATGACAATAGCTACAGCCTTCAATGCAATCAATGGTGACATGGAAGCTGACACTATAGGATAAACAATGGTGATAACAAACCACCGTATTAGAAATATGCTTATGCTTTCCTCGTCTGGAAAGCTGTAAAAGGTTTTAAAAGGCAAAAATGGAGTTTATCGTCGCCATGTTAAATAACTTTGAATATGGAGGAAGACTCTAAGTGTGTGCAGAAAGAACGCATCGACCTATCTCAAGTCAGCTGGACGGCTTCCTCGAAGGAAGGATGAATGTCCTTGTTGCCAGACCGGGGATCGAACAAACAGTGATGAGAGGCTAAGTGGCTATAGTCCCGCCACCAGCTCAGAAAAAAAAATCAATATTTGAGTTTGTCGACTCCTATGATAGCGGAAAGATGAGATGGCACCATCTCACCGTCACAAATACAAATTGAAGATAGAGAACGAACAAAGGGAATTGAATTGCAGTGGAGCAGTCCCTGGCACAATCAATCCGTTACGTTCATTAGCCGGATTGTGGCGCGGCCACAATATTGACCGCAGTAAACACAATATTGACCGACCTGGTCTGTGTCTAGCTTACATTAATTTCCGTTGAAGTAGATATTTATCATGGTACACTTATCATGTAAGTGGATCCTGATATAAGGTAACAATATACTGAGGATCTCTCCAATGTTTTCGATGATTTCATTATGAAATGTGCAATTGCAGTCATGCTACATGGCCATCCGTGTTCTCTCAGAAATTCAATGCTTTATCCAGGAACCGAAGGATATGGGTTTGATTTTCACTGGGGGTCCCAGTTGCTCTCGTAAGTTACATAGTAATCAGTATACGACAAAGAAAGAGAGATGCTATATGACCAACAGAGAGTTCCTTGGATCCAAAACTCTATTGTATGGTGGGGAGGGGGTCTGAAAAGGACCAAGGGATTCACCCATGCAACTGTACTGACTATGTAGAGCGAACAGAAGGAAACAGGGAACCCAATTCATCAATTTCCTGAGTCAATATATTAAACTCAGCCTTAAGAGCTTCAAATGATTCCGACAATTTACTTCACGAATTTTTCTCAAGATTGATCTAATATGAAAGAAATTATTACCTATGCCAAAAATTGCGATCTAAGCTATAGACATACTATTTATAATATGTTAATTGGTTGAATATTAAAGAGGATGTCATTCTTTTTTTTTCTTTTCTTTTTTAAATATAAAATAAATTCTGTAGATTGACGAAAATAGTGAGGTGGCATGAAGTGCATTATGATTTTGCTCTAAATAAATAAATAAACCTTTTGTATATAATATGATAAGTTAAAATTGCGGACTTAATCTACAGTTTTATCTACAACCACAGTGTGATTGATTTTTGTTAATTGTGAATGTTGGGTGTCCAGACAAATGACTATATCTGTATGGGTTCAATTGTTTAACCCTACATTTAATTTTAAAGAAATATCTTTCAGGAAAAAAGGAAATTTTTATTTTATTTTTTTATTTATTTATTTATTTTTTATTTATTTTTTTTGTAAAAACGGGGTTTTATAGACCACTTCACCAGAGGATCGGCAACACCCCAGATAATTCGCGGATTTAAATTAACCAATCACTAATTGAGGTAAACCTCAAATGTGTGTTTATTTGCCATTTAACATTTAACAGCATATAGATAAGGTGTTCGAGAAGTGCCCGTTTTTTAACGTAGGTTTACGTCTCATTTTGGAGTGAAATGGTCTGTATGAAAAAATGTCACAGTGACAGCAAACTTCAAAACAATAAAAACACCACTGTCGATATAGATATCAACATCAGTCTGTTTATTTCCAGGCTTTTCAGCTGGTTCACAAAAGGTCTTCAAAGAAAAGCCCCTGTAATGGTTCCGCTACATTTCGAACCTCATGGCCTTTCACGGAGATAACCAAGGTTTCCTAATGTTTCATAGGGTACCTTGGTTATCTTGGTAGAGGTTAAGTGGTCCAAGACAAAGCGGAACCATTACAGGGACTTTACCTTAATTCTTCCCAGGGGCCTCGGTGCACTCGGAGTCTTTCCGCTCCTGCAATAAGCTAAAATCGACGAGACGGTTGACTCCAAACCACAAGCAACTTAGGGAGGGCGCAAGATATTCTCTCCAAAAATGACATTTTCATCTTTAAACTTTTGATTATACCGGTATTGTATCTCAGCATCTGACAGACTACTCAAGAGAAATTATCTTAAATACTGGTGCGAATTCAAACCTCGGCGCCGAAATGACATAAATTTTAAATGAAGTACAAATCAAATTGACTTTTACTTTTGAAACAAGACAATAGTTCAATCGGTTGAAAGTAAAATAATTCTTTATACTGGAGATGGAGCTGAATTTGAATCTAGAAATAAAAAATAACTTTTAGCAGCTTGTTCACAGATGATGGGTAGAAATAATAAAAAGTTTTTTTTGTGTTTTTTTTTGTATTTTTTATTTTTTTATTTTTAATTCTCCCTCGTTAATTTGGTGGAGACTTCCGGTAAGATATAGAATATGGTATCCCCGAAGCAGGTATTTACTGTACCAAGTGACACATTTTGCATCACGCGACACCAGTCCAGTTAAGTGATAACTGAATGTTCAGCCTTTTAAGTGAGCGCATGCGCGAACAATGATCGGTCATATCGCGACACACGGAAATGGAGATTTTAAATATAGTTTTTATACTGTTCGTAACGCTATAGCATGTGATAAGAACTACACATATTTTCTCTTTGCAATCACGGAATATTGCATTGGGTGACCATGCGTTTGTATATAAGTATTAATAGACGTAATACGCTCAGAGAGTTTTAAATCAAAATCTTGGCTTACGAGGTGCTTTAAATCTCTAAATTAAACCTGGAGTCCATAAACATTATCAGATTATGATTTAGAGAAATCAGACAATTATTTCCGCGAGACTGCAATGATGTGATGATATTTGCAGAGATACATATATCAATAGATATTTAAGGAACATTTTATTTAGTGGCATGACGGTGTCTGGTACATTTTTACCGCAATTTCTTCCCTAACTCTGCCTTTTTTTAACTCACAGTAGACTTTGTTGTTCTGTTGTTGTTTTGCACAGAGCAGGGAACATAGAGTCCATGCACAAAGATATCAAGTTTATTTTGCGTTTCGAAAATATATATCTGAGATTATTACTTTGAACATATATCATTTGCACAAATATATAATGTAAGATTTCCCGGGAGGCTTGAGAAAGTATCATAATATTGATAGAGTACGTGGTTTTCGAGAATTAGTCCTTGAACTACGTATATTACATTGCAAAGATGACTAACTGATTTGAAAGGTTTCGGAAATGTGACTTTAATGATGACCATCTTTATGAAGGCGGATTTGTATATAATTTTGTATTTCCGCGTTGCTTGTTTTAGTTCACCGGCGCTGCAAAAGTATATCAGTCATGCAGCGATGTCCAGTTTACAACAGCTGGAGAAAGATCCTAGGTGCATGGAAATCGGTTACAGTCAGTGACATTTCGCAGGCCAGCTGGGGTGAACAATCGGGACTCGAAACCTGCAGCGATAACCAATTGCATACTCAAATGATAGAAAAATATGAAAGGCAATGTTATAGGTGTATTGCGCTCATCCTGTGAAATGGTTTACTGATACACTCCATGGGGGCGCCGTGGTTCAGTGGTAACGTTCCCGACTTCAGATTCGGAAATTGTAAGTTCGAACCGCGTTTGGGGCAAGTATAATACATGACCTTCTAAAGCACAAAGTTTTGGTCCAACCAATAAATCGTCGAGAGGGATGAGCATAAGTAATGCGATCTTGTTTCCCATTCGACGTAAAACAAATAATTTTAAATTAAAGAACAATGTTGTGGCGAGATTAAATTGACACAAAACTAATTGGTATAAAAAGGAAATAATTTAGTGTACCTCACTCAAGGCATCAGACCAACTAGTTCCCGAACTGACTTTATACGCTGAGTGCCAGGCGCCAGTCATAGCCGTGGATCGAACCCACTTTTTTCCTAGTTACATCCACTCGTCCACCAAGAGCATTATTAGAATGGCTTCGGTAGATGAAATGAATTGGACTACCCATCTATTATAAGGAAAACCAAGCAACCAATCAGTGTGATAGGCCTAGCGAACATATTTTCTCCTTGCTTTACAATTAATTATTTTTGAAGATCCAGGACAGCTAACAGTATATTTTCGTTAAAGAATTTCGCTCGGTCATTGCTAACTTTAAATTAACACAAACATACTCATGACCAATTTGTCAACAAACTTAATAAATATACCTTTATCAATTCCCAGCGATTCTCAGAGGGCGCGTGTTGTGGAAATGTCAAACGTTCAATTTGGCTTAAATCTTCCAGATAATTCATTAAATCGTTCAGCTTTCATTTACGCTCCCAATATATTATTCTCTGCAAGCATAACGAAGATGTACTGCGTGAGTTGGGACTCCCAGCCCTGACGAGACAATTTGTGAGTAATCAATCACAAAGGTTCAACCACGAATAGACCATGAAATAGACCCAATGACTCTTGCCGACGTATGGATGGCTCATCCCTATAAATATTATGTTTTGGCTGCTTCCGCTTGACTTGACTAATTCATTTTAATGAGTTCGAAAACCTTCTTGCTATCGCTGTTCAGGCTACAACGCATTATACATGGATTTCAAATTTTGAATCCGGGGAGCCATGAAATGTTCAAGCTTTAAATGCAGGAGGTTTAAAATGTCATAGAAATTATTATTGCCGATAAATTATTAAGTATGAGATTTCTTCGATTAGTTAAGGGCCTGCAACACTCAGCCGATTTGGCTCGCTGGAGCAATACCGGAGCACAGATTTTGCAGTTATTGTACAAGTATGGCAGCGCAACAATATCACAGCGCTAGTAACGGTCGTTAGTAAATCAGAACATCGTCAGAACATCGGCAGAAAAAAATAGCAACGGCCGGCGACGGTAAAATCTTTGAAAATGCCGGGGCGAGTAACGGGACTACAACGTCAGCGCTCCAGTATGGCTTTGTTAATGTCAGAAGAGCACCGGTAGAGCCCCGTAAATGCTGTAGCCTCAATGTACAGATGTTATACCGTAGTCCTACCGTTGCACTAAAGAAGAACTACCGTCCTTTTGCGATATGATACCGTTCTGCTACCGTTACGGTGACAGAAAAGTAGTATTTGGTACCACACCGGTTCATACATCGATAGAACAATCGGTATCACAACGGGGTCATCGGTACTCGGTGCTGCGGCTTGAATTTTCAAGTGCTCCAACGTTTTTCTCGCCGTTGTTAATCATATACCCCTGTTTGATCTCAGTGATTTACGTCGGTAGTAAGTGACATACCCTCTAGGAAAGCTAGGAAGAAGAAGAAACGGAAGTCAATTAAGGTGGTGCTATTTAAAGACTCACTGTTCCGTCAAAATCATATTCACATTGATAAAAATCAATTAATATAGAATATTTTATTGCCTTGGGAATTAAGAAGCCAATCTAATCACTTTGAATATGTTTTAATTCTCAACCTACAACATTTTGGTCATTTCGGGGCTTTATCCATGACAAACACATATGATGCTGTTTCCCAATCTCATTAAAATCACCTCTCCGAAGACCTGACAACATTCCGTGAAGGTCGTCTCAAGCCGACCTTTACGTCATAAATATCAATTAGAAAATGAAATCATATTGTCCAATCAGAATGCGCGTTTCATTGAAAATCGGAATTCCTTATTGGTGATATTAGCAAGTTTAAAATGTCCGTTCCCTGTCGTTAACTTGCGAATAAAGACTTACTCTGGAATATCAAATCCAGAGTAAGTGTTGTTGTTTTTTCAACTTCAATGTAGCTACAGACACATTTTATACCGTTAGTCTACAAATAATAATAATAAATACTACTGTATTGTATACCTTTCAGCAAAATCGAATGAACACCCTGTGCGTACCTTCATGGAAAAAAACATTTATGTGTAAGTTCCGGATCATTTTGTAGCCACTATTTGATTGACTAATCAAAGGCCAATTTGAGTCGACCTTTAATGCGATACCTAGCGACCGTCAGTGAGGAAATGGTTTTAATGAGATTGGTTGTTTCCCTCCCTACCTACCTTAGACTAAGCCGCTCTTTCAGACCAAAGCCGGTCTAACAATGTATTCCAAAATTTATTTATTTTATTTACTTATAATCTGGCAAATATACACGTAGAGATCATAAACATAATGGGAGAACGCATCATCAGATCGTATAAAATAAACAGCTGAAAAGATGTGCATCACTTGGAAATTTCGCGATAAAAGCGGAAATGTAGGTATTTCAGTGACACACTTAAGTTAGTGATGGAACAAAAGACTTGGTTCAAATCCCACCGACCAGACTTAGCACTAAATAATACTAGAAAACTTAAACAAAGAAGAAATACATTTAAGGATATTTGGTTCACAAAAAAGTCGTTAACATGAGTTTACAGTTACAGTTCATCCAAACAAAATTTGAAATGAAATATACGAAATGAAACATTTAGGTTTATTTATCAAGGAAACAAAATGATGGGATATACTTCTTTTTATTGAAGTATTACCTTGCGCAATGTACTGAGAAATTTGAGTTAATTCTATTCTAACATTCGTCCAAGTTGAGCCTTCATGCTCACTGGGCGTTTTGGTCGAATTTTCCTCGAGGATGATCCTTGTGACCGAAAGATCGTGGATTTTATGTCTTGCGGAAACATTCCAGAACTGATAAAAATGGTACAAGTAAATATATATATATATATATATCTTCCCAATTTGGCGCTCAGCATATAAGGGTATTTCTAGGGTTAGTTGATACAGTTTCGGATTGGTGTGGCATCATGCTTTATGTCTACGGCGTGCTATCGCAATGGAACATCAGTTGGACAGCTTCTTCGATGGACAGCGCTACAAACAATAGGGCGTTACACCCAACAAGTGATAATATCTTCCTACGCACTGACCCAAATAAATCTTTCATGCATACAAATCGAGGATATAATGGGACAGTTCTGTCACAAACTTGTTAATTATAAAAAAAAGAAAATGAGAGGTGCTTTGCCTTCTGAGATCTGTCTTCTGTTGTTATAGCTCTCGGGAAGCCGTAAAGTGATTTGTACTTGTTAATGGACATTGGTTCGCTATAGCTGACAATCAGGAATGATTTCTACTCGGATGAACAACAGAATGGTTTTTGAAGACTGTCACTGTGGTGATTTGTTTCAGCTTTAAAATGATTGAAGGCGTGGCTATATCATCGACTTGCTTTAAGGTAATCCATCCATCATTAAATTTTGATCATGGTCAATCAAATGATCGTGGGGATGTCATAGTAATGGGAAGCCTTTATAGACTTTGAGCGAAAGAGCCTATAACTCCGAGTCAATGGATGGTTATAAGCATTTGAAAGACCATGATTATAATTCAATGATGAATGGATTACTTTAAATACCTCTATTTTACAGACTTAATACAGTGCTTAAAATATTTATATTTAATCATATTTAGTATCATGTCATCTGCATTAATAATATATTTTATTTGTGAAAATATGCCCGACTAGTACACTATACATACGTCTGCTCAAACACCACTTTTGTCGCAGACAGGAGTATAGAAAATCTTGTGTTAGTTTAAGCATCTAATAGGGCAATAGTAATATCACAGGTTAGACATTGCGATATCACAGATCGTCAAATTCAAGATAAAAATTGTATTAGTTCTTTACTATCATCCTGTAAATCGAATAGAGATTTTGAAATAACTTATGCTGAAACATTACCAAAAGCAAGACATATGATCTAAGCTATCAACAAAGATATAATATAGTGAGCACAAGACATATATTTCACCGGAAAACCCATCATGGTCTGACGTCTTATTTCGAACGGGTCCAAAATTCCAGTGGGGTCCTAATATTCTATGTCAACGAAACAATAAAAAATATAAAAGTTCCTGATGAGAATCTTACTTAATATCTCAACTTGAGATTTCCCCCATAACAAAATTTTGTAGATACAAATTTATAACTCCCTTATCTATTAAGCTAGAGACTAAAATGTGTTTATTGAATAACATGGCATGATATGATATATCTTTTCCCTTGGAATGTCATTATGGAAGCCGCGGATTTTAATATTTTTGTGTTAAGGAGACGACGTTTCGTGAACAAACGAATAGGGGCTCCCCTATGAATATTAATGTACAAATATATGGCTTGTTTAATATCAAGATACTGAACTTGGAAAGATACATGAAACAATGTATGCAGAATCTGATCTACAGCAAACAGGACACCCTGATCAGACTGCTCCTATCAGGTTCTTGTCGTAGTACATAAAGTTAAGGTTAAAGTGGTAGGGCTCCCTGGCCTGGCTCTTTGTCCTTCATTGTAATTGTAGGACGTCTCTCTTGTCTTGATATTTCCATTATCATTAACTCGACAGCATCTGACTTTTTTTCTTAAGTTATCGCGTTGGTTTTGTAGCAATCAGCATTTGTTTTTAGATTTGAACAAATAATTAGAAATTATAATTATATTATTTTGGGGGTAATTGTTTCCCGAATCGGACATTGACTTTGCAAAGTCGCAAATCCTCTTTCTGAATCATAAAAATATCTTAATTTTTAAGATCTTGTTCCTCCGTGCAACAAAATCTACACATTAGCATAGAGTAATATGATTAATACGATATTGATATTTGAATCAAAGATAACTTTAAATAATTCGCGTACCATGCACAGGCTGTGTAATTAGACGCATTTCTTAGACGCATTTTTGTATACATTTGAAGCAAAAGAGTTCAAATCTGTGAACTGGGCATCTTGTTCAAACAATCCTAAGAAAAATATTAAGAAATGGAAAATTACGAGTAAATGACAAAGTACGAGTAATTGTGTATTTGGCAAAATATTAGTTGTGACTGGCAAAATCACTAGCAGTAAATGGCAAAATACGAGAGGTAATTGGCAAAATACGAGTATTAATCATCAAAATACAATAAATTATTAGCAAAATGCATGTATGCATGTACTAATTGGCTAAATATGAGTTTTTTAACTTGTAAAAAACAAGTAGTATTTGACAAAATACGATTAACGGATTTAACGAAAAGCATGTTATTAAACTTATGATACCATAATGTTTGTTTTTTATCTGTAAAGCATGTCCTTTGATTACGTTAAGCGGATACGTCATAATGATCTTTTTCTCGTATACACAATATACGTTTCAGGAAAAAAAACTTATTTTCTTAAGACTCAACCAGCCTTCAAGCCACTAACTGTCTGATCAGCTTTAATACTGTTCACATCAGACCAGTAAACACTGACAGACGATTTCAATGTTACAAAACTGCTCCATCGCATAAATGATGCTTTCAAGCGAAAAATAGAAAAAGAAACAGGAAGATGAAATTACTTGTATTTGAACAGAGTTTCTGGAAGCAGACGACAATAGTATAGCAGCATACATATATCGTCTGCAGCAGTGACAATTAAGAACAGACCCGTGCTCGTAATATTTCATCAGAACTATGCAATTTGGTACAAGAAATATCATAATCACTAGGTATACATAGCGGAGTACGCTGTTATTAGGTAATGGCTGCCAGCTAGATCGATAGATAAATCTGGTTATAGGTAAATTAGACACCGAATTAGAGATCCATTGCAGATTGGGTTTTATTTGGACGACATTTTGCAATCAGTAGCTAGTACAGGATTTTAGGATTGTCCTGTAAAATTGGGCACGGATCTCGGTCTGTTACAGTGAAGGAAATGGTCGGTAAATATGTATTTGATTTAAGTGCAGAAAAGACTGAAATGCATTCTATTCATACGATTTTTCTTCTTTTTCAACTTGCATCATTTTAATTCTACAATGGAAAAATTATTCAAGTTTCATTCAATAGACAAATTTAGAATAACCATACATCACGGCGTATTGCTTTCCAATTCATCTACAAATAATGATCAATAAACGAGTGATTGTTTCGTTCAGCTAAAACGCCCCCATAAGCAGAAAGGAAACTACATTTACTCGTAGATCTCTTTTTACATCCATTTTGAAAACTACGAGTGTATTTATCTTCCGTGAACGTTGACAATATAATTACACGTTTTATACGTATTTTCTTTTCTGAATATATAGTGACTCAAGTTGTTGTCAGACATGATTATTCAACACTTAATCAAGCAAAACACGTTGTTCGTGAATTATTCCTTTGCCTTAGACTCGTTTTGACTCACAGGCAAAAGAGGAAACCCAGATCAGACAGTTCCTTCTAAGAACTGTTTAATCAGGGTCTCCTGCTTTTGCTTATGCAATTTAGGTAAATTCTCTGCACAGTCCGCATGGCAAAGAAATTCCTTTTTTTCAGATACCATTTAAAGTTCAGTAATTAATATTCATAAAGTCATAAATTTGTACATGAATATTCATGAGGTAAGGGGTTAATCTGACTTTATCACTCTGAACTGCCTTCAGCAGCCAGCGGCCAGGAAACTGTGACCGTTTTGCCCAGGTGACTGCTAACCGGAAAGCAAATGTGTAGTTAATTGTTTGAACCATCAAAGCTTACCGTGAAACATGAAAGCTTGCCGTTAAATAAGCTGGCCGCGTAAATCAGGTGGACGTAGTACAGGTTTGCCTGTATACAAATAAAAGCAATGCATGAATAATTCATTTCGTTAAAATGATTAAAAGCATTTGTTATTCATAATAATATATACATGTAAACTTTTTATTTATTCATCTTTTATTGCCATTTTTATTTTTTATATTATTATTGAATATAGATTTTATTTATTTATTTATTTATTTATTTGTTGTTGGTTTTTTTTGTTTTTTGTTTGTTTGTTGTTGTTTTTTTTTTTGTTTTGTTTTTCATTTCTTTATACCAGAATAAGGTCAGGCTTTGTTTTAAAAAATAGCTATTATAGTATAATTTTACCAGTTACAAGTATTTCTCTTTAATTTTTACCCTGAATACTCTCATCAAAATTTGAAATGAACTTAAGTCTTCTTTTATGAATTCCCCTAAGTCTTTCATTCAAAAACTTAAAATTAATAATTTCTCTTTTTATGAATAATCTCTTATCTGTTATTCAAGAAGATGATTTAAGTTATATATTTTTTACAGATATTTCTCGATCTTCCACCTGAATGCACAAAATAAGATTAGATGCCGCTAGAGCCCCATAACACCAACATGACTTTTCATACGATATCTTCAATTAAATTTTTATACATTGTCCCTCTTCCATTCCGATAATTAAAGACATTAAAATTCTTAGAAACCATTTTCTTTTGAAATAGCATCTATGCTGACTGGCAGAGACTTAACAGTTGGGATTTCTTTTCTGTCACGCATTTAAAAAGGCATTCGATTGATTTTGATTGCGTTGGGATTCAATTTAATTAAAACAGCTATCTTGACGTTTGACAAAGGCAAATTCCGGATCAGTTTTTCAATCGCAGCGAGATGAAACTGGGTAACTATAGAAAATTCTGTCAACTGATCGATTTTCTCTTGCATTATTCTTCTTATAGTTCGCTTTAAATTGAAATAATGATAACCTAGTGACTGTATTCAGATTTAATTAATTCTCCATATATGTAATATATTCAAATCTCGTCTGCTAATGAAACTACCTCGGCTTCTTTTTTGTGGCGATATTTATTGCAGTTGAAAAAGTAGAAGAATATGTAACAGGAGTTATATGTTTTTAAGTTGTAGCAGTAGTAGTTGTAAAAGTAATAACACTAATAGTTGTAGAAGCAGATATTGTAGCAGTAGTAGTTGTAAAAGTAATAACACTAATAGTTGTAGAAGCAGATATTGTAGCAGTAGTAGTTGTAAAAGTAATAACACTAATAGTTGTAGAAGCAGATATTGTAGCAGTAGTAGTTGTAATAGTAATAACACTAATAGTTGTAGAAGCAGATATTGTAGCAGTAGTAGTTGTAAAGTAATAGATATAGTTAGAGAAGGAGTATTTAGATTGGTTGTAGTAGAAATAGTATTAGTAGTTGTAGGTAGAAATAGTCGTGAAATCAGTCGTTGATGTTGTTATTGTTGTGTTGTATATGTATAAGAAGTAGTAAAAATAGGACATTCCAGAATATATTCAAGCAAAGGATGTAGAGTGGGTTTAGTTTTCAAGTTTGTTTGTTTGGATTTAACGTCCCATCAACAATACGTGGGACTATATCCATATGACACAGATATAGATCTGCTATACTGCCATATCACGCCAATGACAATTTAGTGGCATGATACCACACCCAGTCACAAAGGACTAACCAGTTCTCGAATCATCCTTGTGCTTAGCGCCAATTTGGTATGTCGTGACCTGCGGATTTACAACGCAGTTATCAGTAACAGTCAGTAAGGTTCAAGACAAAAAAAAGTATTTAATATTAAAGTTTACATAAGCTAATTTTTTTACATGTTGCATGGTAGATCATATCCCTTGTTTGGAGTTGCAGCCAAGTTTCAGATTTCCTTTTTCATTTATTATTATTATTATTATTATTATTATTTATCGTAAAAAATCAATGCTTCGGATTGGTATGGCGATACAGTAGCACTGAGTAAAAAAATCGTGATATGTCAATGCATCGACGATATCGCCCAAGCTCTTGTAAGCATACACATGCTTCTTGTTACATGGTCCAAAGTATAACCTATTTTAATAAAAACAGAATAATTCCAAGGGCTATTTAAGTCCCGGTCTGGTCATACGGATATTTCTTAAGCGAGAAAGTCTTCAAGTTCGCTTGGTTCTAACTGGATTAATATTTCATGCTAAAATCCAACTTAATTTCAAGTCGCAGTACATGTATATATGGTGTATTCTCGTGACCCGCCCCACACACACACCTCGTATATATCACGTGGGTGTATGACTGAAATACTGAAATAATGTCAACCGAGATAGCAACATATTGTCACTTTTTGACCACATGAGCGGTGCAATAATTCATTCAGACTTCAATTTTAAGAGTTCACAAATTATACAGGAAGTCCAATGATTATTTCATGAGCATACACATCTCATTAACCAGATCTTTGTTCAGATATACATTCAAATCACAAGGTGTGGACGTTCTGCCTATCTGAACGTTAGTGTTGTAAGAATCCCTAACAATAAAACATACTGTTATGGTATTATCACATGGTAATACTTACCATTACACATTGATATGAATAAACATGGATCACACATTACTTCGATTTGAAATTCAATTCAAAATCTGTATGTCCGACACCAATGTCATTCTTACTGGTTCAATCACCAGTTCAGACCACTGAAGACGCCCTTCATATGTGTGAATATTTCGAACAGGAGATAAATGCAATATGGCAGACTGAAACACCTATAGACCTCTGAAGGTTCTGGAAAGGACCATCAAGATCATCTGTACAGCTGTTGGTTTGTTGGGTTAAACTAACTGGGCTAATTTACATACTGGTGTAAAAATCACACATTGTTCAATGGGAAATAAACATACACATGAGACCCACCCCGTCACTGATTGGTCATTTTAAATCAGACGAATAATACCGAGTGTTGCCGAACCCCTAATGAAATGGTCTATGTTACGCAATGGATCCCCGCTTGTGATCATGACAACTCAAGACCCCACAGGTGCAATGTACTTGTACAACGCAGGAATTGTCTATGGCGGTTAGTGCACGTTTCCAATAAATTCAAATTTTAATATAGGTCAAACGCATTGATCCTCCCCGCTTTGATTTTCTGCTCGTTTTTCTCCTTCATTACATTACTGAATTTGTTTCACATATGGAAAATGACAAAACTCACTCAAAAGTGAAATGAAAGATATTTTTGTCTATAATTGTGAACGCGGTATAAAACCAGGGGAATTGAAAAAATGCTCGGAACTGAATTTCAGGAACATTCATTACGATTCTTCATGAACGACCGGATATTGACACAAATTCAGATGGCATGTTTTGTTAATTAGGGAAAATGTTAACTAGATGTGAAATCTAATAAATGTCTTTATCGTTCAAAGTATGTGAAGATGAAACGTTTTCAATAATTAGCTGTATCATTATGATGTCATCATCATCGTTGTCATCAATATCATTGCAATTATGGACGGTTCCAAAACTGTCAATCAAGCATGTTTACATTTGTGAAAGTAATCTTTGTTATATTAAATGCATACATTTGTAAGACGAAAAACTGTAACAGTTTAAGTCGAATAAAATATCTGAATATCTGTAATACATTAACCCATTGTGTCAGTACTAGTCTGAATGGCCAATGAACTCGGCAAGCCAGTGACGTCACAGTATCTATTTATAGATTGTACATGTACATTAACCGGCTTATACAACCAGTATAAATGTAAACCGATATAAATAAAGTTTCTATTCTGTGAAGTACGTGGTGAACGGTTGACCTACTAAACACAAAAGAACATGTGCTTATTGTCTGTGATACTGTTTGTTATCACTTGACCTAGGTATGAATAAAAACTGTCAAAAATCCAATAAAGGGTTGAGTTACATACAAATGTGGAACCCTCCATATAACCCACCCTATATGGGGCAGATGGTGAGAGGCATACTGTTTTTGAAAAAGGGTTATCTGTCTGTCGGTCCGTCTGTCACAAAAGTTTGTGTCGCGCATATTTTCTTGAGTCTGGAAATGTTACAGTAGGGTAAATTGTTAATCAAACTTGTGCGTTCGGTATTTTAAATCCGATTTTGTCCAGAAACAGAAAACAGAAGAGTTATGGACCCTTTACTGAAAATGTGTCGTGCATGTGCTTGATAACGTCTTGAAACATTTTTTTTCTTTTTTCAGACAACATAATTATCGTGGCGTTCTCTCAATTTGTGGATTTCCACCGAAACACTGTAATTGATTTCAGTATACTTAAAGGAAATATAACCAAATAGATAACGTCTTGAAACATTTTATCAGCTCCAAGTACGTATGTCATTAAGTAGTATAAAGCCGTGACAAGCATGTTATCGGTTCCAAAATCGCAAGTAATGTGAGGTCAAGGTTTCAGTGGAATATTGTTTAATCAATACTAGGTTTGAAGACTGTTCAAAACAGTGAACAATGCGTGTGGAGGGATCTTATTCCGAAGCTAAAGAAGTACGTCTCCTCGTGGAATGAAACTGTATTAAAATAGTACAACTGGGTTGATTGGTGTAGTATTGTCATTTCTGGTCTTTTAAAAAATGGTATACAATTCCGACGATGGACGGATATAAGCATTATGCACATCACACTGCATACATAATGTTTCGTATCTTACATTTTCATATATACAATGCATTTATATATTATATTATATTATTTTTTTTAATTTTGAATTAATTTACTATAAAAGTATGTTAATAAAAAGGCCTACAAATACTTAATTATTGTTGCCTAGTTTCGCATCAGTATCAACGTCAAATACTTATACGAACGTCCCTTTTATTCAGAATAAAATACATGCATACATACATACGTACATATCAAACCTACAAACATGGTCCTTCGATTAAAAACCACTGTGTCCCCGAAAATTGAAAAATACCAGTATTTTTTGTCAATAGTAAAATTCTGTGAAAAAAGGGGGTGGGCACGAAAGGATTCGGCATTTTGATGATGATGATGATGCACCTAATTTCCGAGGCCTCCGAATGAATGAGATGCTAGTGTGGTATCAGTCAAACTTTTCCTTTACGTGTTATTATGTATACGACTTGGCATTCTCTGTCGCTGGCAACGTATTTTGGGGGCGATTCACAGCCATGACAAAACAAAAGTTGACAGTGCATAAACTATATCTCCGGAAGTCTGGATATCTGTTTGTGTTACATACAAAATGCAACAAGCAAACATTCTAAATGTGGCTTGTTCATGCCATGACAACATGCTATATATGTACATGGGATTTTAGACATGTAATAGAGCGCTACAGACTTAGTCAAACCTGTCTTTTGCGACCAATCAATGGATATTGAGATAGTAGCCGCCTAGCATGTGTGCTCGCTGAATGCTATTTAAATTAATAGTAATAAATAATATATTTATCGGAATCTAACGAGATTGTGTTAACAAGAGCACCGCAAGTTTGAGCATTATACGTTCATATTTTATAGAAAAATATTGGAGGAGTTACAAAAAAAAAAAAAACATTTGCTGACACGAAGGGCAATAACTCCAGAACAAAAATGCAATCAAAGTTATTTTAACAACTGCACAATAACCAAGTATTAAGAAATTCCATTTGCAGCATTCGCTAAAAGACAGGAGGACGGACAATACATTCTACACCATGAAATGGGCTAGCTGTTTCGTGCAAATTGTAAAATGGGTGTTAAAGATGACATTTTTACGGAATCTCACAGCAGGTGTTGTTTTTTTTGTAGTTAGACTTGCTTCTTAATACATTTGGCTAGTATAACAGGTTCATTTAAAGTCTTTAACTTTCTACATTTCAGGATAGGTGATTTGCTGTTTTTGATTTTTAATAATACATTGTACATAAAGATTAGATTGAACACTACATTACAGATGTAATATTTCGAGGTCCAATGCATGGATATTAAAATTCTCGAAAAATCTCGAGATTCGAACCTCCGAGTAAAGACGGCGGTTTATTTAGTTTCATGGAAAATAACTTTATATCAGGGCTAGGAGTAAATCTCGGAATAGTCTTGGTAACAGTATTCGGGTATCTCTTCACGGAGATTCGCCATTATACGCTCGTACAAATGAGGATCCCCAGAGAAAACCATGTCCGGAAAATAAAATAAACCAAAGGCTAAATTACAATGAGAAGGTTTTCTAAAAGTAAATGTGTTTTTTTTTCTTGAAGATTTAAATCCGTCTATAGGAGCAAGTTCAGACTTCCGATTCTTTCCATTTCTATGAATTTATTGACGTTTGGGAATTAGCGAAGAAACCAAAACCTTATCACTTTTCTCATCATTTTATGGTAAATACATGGAACAAAAAAAAGGCTATTAAAGCGCTACGAACATTCATAAATAAAGGGACATAGAATCGGATCTGAATAGGAAGGAAACAGGCATTAAAGCGCTACGAACATTCATATAATGAAATAGGACAAGGTGACATAGAATCGGATCTGAATAGGAAGGAACAGACATTAAAGCGCTACGAACATTCATATAATGAAATAGGACAAGGTGACATAGAATCGGATCTGAATAGGAAGGGAACATACATTAAAGCGCTACGAACATTCATATAATGAAATATAGGACAAGGTGACATAGAATCGGATCTGAAGAGGAAGGGAACAGGCATTAAAGCGCTACGAACATTCATATAATGAAATAGGACAAGGTGGTATAGAATCGGATTTGAATAGGAAGGAAACATACATTAAAACGCTACGAACATTCATATAATGAAATATAGGACAAGGTGACATAGAATCGGATCTGAAGAGGAAGGGAACATGCATTAAAGCGCTACGAACATTCATATAATGAAATATAGGACAAGGTGACATAGAATCGGATCTGAATAGGAAGGGAACAGACATTAACGCGCTACGAACATTCATATAATGAAATATAGGACAAGGTGACATAGAATCGGATCTGAATAGGAAGGGAACATACATTAAAGCGCTACGAACATTCATATAATGAAATATAGGACAAGGTGACATAGAATCGGATCTGAATAGGAAGGGAACAGACATTAAAGCGCTACGAACATTCATATAATGAAATATAGGACAAGGTGACATAGAATCGGATCTGAATAGGAAGGGAACAGACAGTTGAATCTGTATTAATGGTCACTTGTATTAAAGGGTCAACCTGTATTTAGCGGTCGGTTTTAATATAACCAATTTTTAGCATTTTGTGTTTAGTTTAACTTTCATTTAGGGGTCACCTCTGCTAAGCAGTCACTTTCTCTTGTTCCTTTGACTGGCCGCTTTAGACAAGTTTGACTGTATTTACACAAGTGTCCTCATTGCAGGTCTTTGAGCGTCATTTTGTATAAACGTATGTCCAGTGTTCATATGTCTATACAAGGGTCACGTGATATTGAGGTGGCCAATATATCCACTCTGACGTCATCAACAATTTTATCATTTATTATACAGATGGTGCCGGTGAATGGTGAAATCAAACGATTGATAGAGGCACACTGGACCACCCGCCAAATTAATCTTGATTTTTTATAGTTCACGGTGGGTCTTCCGCTATAATCACTAACTTGCTGACTTTCTTACCAACTACCTCATACTTGCTTACTTTGGTCGATTTAGATTTTAATTCACATATCTTGATATAGAATATCAAGCAAATAGACAGACTGTTTTGGTTTTAAACTACATTCCGTTTTAAATATATTTTAACCATAACATGAACATAAACATGAAAAGTAGACATTCTGAAAATTTGAAATGCTTACAATATAATTTCATTCTATTGCAATAAAAAGAACCGTAGTCATCTTCCTTCACACAAAAAATAAATATTAGCGTTTTGAAACTCCAAGCATATATGTGTTATACTATGAAGTTCCATTTTGCATGCAGACATGGGTTGATTGAACAATACAATAACAAAAGAAAACAAAGGTCAACACAAATTTCCAGATCATTTGGGTCCAAGTGTCGATATGATTCCATCAATGCGGGAGAATCCCTTTCGGACAAAATGTTTAAGTAATGCTCTTGGACCAAAACAAAGAATTACAGTAGTCGTGCCAGACACAAATTAAGGACTGTCTCGTGGGATATTAAGATACTCGCGGGTTTTCCCTCTGTCAAACTCCGGGTTATATGTCACCATATTTAATCATTATAGCAGCACGAACACGATAAATGGCACGTTCTGGTATCAAATTCTGAGGATTGCATTTCTTAATGTGTATTTGTATTTGCGTGGGTTCGAACGTATTTCAGTTATATGGGGCGGCTTTTGTGCAGAATTTGCAGATATATGAGTAGGACTGCTTTATTGAAATATCATGCTGTAGATAAGGTGGCTTGTGGCTTAATACCACAGCAAGTCACATTGACCCGTCACTGGACTAGCTGGTCCTGGATTTACTAGACACCAATCACAGTACCACTTACACGACTGTCTGTCGGAACCTTGGATCGAACCCGTGGTCTCCGGAGTATCAGAGGGACACTCTAAACACTCGGCCATTTGAAACAGATATTTGGTAGAGAATTAGACTAGAGGGCAACTTATATATTTTCACAGAAATTATAACATTTTTGTTCAAAGCATTACACCATCGATTTTATTATTATATCCACACAAGAAAGAATATTCGATTAATAAAGTCATTCAAATTATCGGATTGAATATAAATTGTGCTTATTTCTGCTCATTGCCCAAGGGTCACATTATGCTCTTAGATACGCTGAGCACCAAACAACGGACTTATACCAGTACCATTTTTTACGACTTTGTCCTAAGATGATACAATTGGGACTGGAACTGCAAAGAGCTGATTTTTACAGGAATATGTCTATTTAACATATCTAAGATATTTTGCCGTGCTATTTGTTCGCCCCTCCTGTTCTCTTGTATAATGAAATATATATAGAACAGAAGTGGGGGTGCAAAAAATAAAACGACACTAATCCTTTTAACGCGTTTGATAATACGTGACTTATGCATGTTCCAATTAAAATGCAGTCCAACACATTGAAATTATGTAATTCAAATGCTAGCGGATAACAAATTGAATGATTTATTGTGTAGCTCACTTGCTAAGCGCTCAGCGTCCGTTGCCAGGTGTGAGGTAGCCTCTCTCCTGTCTGTAAAGTGTAATACGACTGTGAGGAGTACCCGGATGATTAAACTATTTTTGATTGGTTGTTGAAGCATATTCTAAAATTAAGATAGACAACTGTCTGAAATATATCACATTACATTATGGACAGAAAACCTTAAGTGGTGCATTTTTAGAACGAAATACGCCAGTTATGGATGCGTTTGTTTAGGTATTCGATCCACAATTAGGCATTGTTGTATTTATTTTTCAAGTACATTTGATAATCACTTAAACTGAAATCAATTTGCAAAATTTACTTTGCAATTTTCATGTCACTCTCAAAGTCCATTACCATGTTTGAAAACAATTTTGTTATTTCTCACACTCAAGTTAACCGCTATGTCTTGGGCCATATTACACACGAGGATTCCAAAGATAAGCAAGGATTTAAAAATGAAGAAGAATGCACTAGTAATCAATATTGGGTGAACAATAAGGAAGAAAATGGGGGAATCCAGCATCTTATAGAAACAATTATTTTTTAATGGAACTTTGTCACGGTATGATCTTCGTCAAAAACCTGTGACCAAGAACTGAATCACCACTGGCCGAGTATTGTGGGTGATATGCATACGATACCAGGCTATTGATGATTCGGTTATACCATTTATATCTTTATTACATATTTAGGGTATATCATTTGTTTAGTTGTCCGGTCACCAGCTTTGACTCCTCTACTGATTGATTATAAATACGTGACGACAGAAAGATCGTGTTACTCCGTCTATCTCCGGAATCCTCCGTAATGATTTTTTTAGAGAATCGCTGATGACGTCAGAGTGCGCCAGTCTTTAATCTTCCTGGATAAAAAGTATTTAAGTATGTTCGTGTACTCAATACGGATTTGAGTATGGAATATGAGTTTGAGCATGAAATCCTTCTCCAATATTTTTGGGAACGTTTATAGTATCAAATGCGGTCCCGCATATAAATGGTATTGAGGAAGACAGTTGTCGGCATTTTCAATAGGATAATGGGTCTATGACGGCGGTGGAGACTATCTTATGTGGTCGTGCAATTAATCGACTGCAATAAATCCACGTGAAGATCGCTACAATTACTTCTTAAACGAGTCAGATAATAGGATAACGTCGTTACATACATAAATAATAATTTGGAACATCATTACCTTAAGGAAATCCATCCATCATTAAATTATAATCATGCTCCTGCAAATGCTAAAAAAGACTTCAGTGCAGATCCAGTTACAAGCATCCACTGACTTGGAGTCGTAGGCTTTTTTGTCTCTAAGTCAATAAAGACTTGCATTTACTATAAAATTCCCACGATACTCGGGCTATGATCACAATGTAGTGATGAATGATTAGACTTAAATGATAAATTAAGCATACTCTTATAATATTATAAGTACTGACTGTGGAAATCTAAATTGATTTCCTTGAAAATACTTTGAAAAATAGTTTGTTTTTCTTTCTATTACACATAAGATGTAGCGAGTTTTGATGGAAACATGAAATAGTTTGTAGTATTAGTTTGTTCTTTTCTTTCACATGGAGATGCCTTGGATTATCAGGGATGGCCATACAGCCTAGAAATTGATCTGATATCTTAACTGAATATGCAGATACAAGTAAAACATAAAACAATAAAAGGCTCTGTAGTCCCGAGGTTATAGTCTACAAATCCACAAAGGACGAAAATCTCCATAAAACATGAGCGTCTTTTATACAAGGATTCCTCATTGACAGGCAGGACAATTCCTGTCTATGATATAAGATAACATATGACTGTCGTCTCTAAACAAGGAACCTACCATATATGAAAGGGCGTGCAGAGGTATCTCTCCTATGACATAATGCTGAGTGCACAAAACGGTCTCGCGGCCCTTCAGGAAAAAGAAATATCAAACACTGATATCGACATCAATATTGCAAGGGATATTGCGAGAAAATTTGAATGCAGAAATTATGTTTGCTTCCATGAAGATTTTTTGAACAAATAACCCAAACCAGATGCCTGATAGTCTGACAGCATTTTATTTCAGGGATAATTTATTGGTCTTGCCCTAGGCGCGTTTTGCTGAGTCTTCATATGTATTACATGTATGTGAACATTGACGTAAAAATGAGTAATTAGAAATCTTATGAGAAAATGAACTTTGTTGTTGTTTCAATGACGTTTCATCGGGTTTCCACTGAGCATAGTACTGCACATCACACTGTTCATGTATTTCGGTCAATAATCAAACTCTCAAATGCATTTATTTTCTAAATATTTTTATTGTATTTATTTTCTTTATCATAATATTATTTTGAATCTAATACTTTTTAACAGAATGTTAAAACACAATTTGGAACAAAATGTGAAGAATTTTAGTTAAATACTTTATCTAAAGTATTTTGGGGGTAAAAATAAAACTTATGCAATTGTGGCTAAAAAAATCAGCATATGTATATGCATGAAGTGATATATTTTTATCATAGCCTTAATATCAATGTATCTCATTACTTTTTTGTAAATATGGTATAGAGGATGACAGTTTGTTTTTGGTGTAAGATCGATTGATAATATCTCTGGGTGAACATAAAAAGTCATATTTTCACGAGTGGCGAAGCTACGAGTGAAAATGCATCTTTTTATGTTCAAAAATGAAATTATATATCGATCTTTCACCAAAACAAATAATTTTTCTCTATATTAAATGCTTTAAAGGCCAGACATTAGCTGTGTTAGAGTATGCACACTATTTCTATCCAATCAGTGAGCCTAAACTTTCAAATTCCTGGTCGATTTAATTTGTAAAGAGTTCGAGGTTTTGCGAGACTTGTCTACTTAATTGAAATTTCACTGTTAAGAGTTTACGGCGAAGTGCGCATGTCATTATTTCAAATTTTGCTCCCCCCTATTCACGTGATAGTCACATATGGCAGTGTTTACTACACCGATCCCTACACACGAGGCGTGCTACACTGATGCATGTTGACGTCATTTGTAAACATTTAGTAAAGTTGCTTTGTATAGGTTAGTTCATAGTTGCCTTTAACTTCTTAGTTTTGTCGCTAGTGAAGGAAAATAACATGTGCTAAATAGGTTTGTTCATAGTTGCCTTCAACTACACGACATAGTCACTCGGGCTCCGCCCTCGTGTAGTCGAAGGCAACTATGAACTAACTTATACTTAGTCAGTGTTTAACAGTTAAGAAGCCGTCACTCGCTACGCTCGTTCTGGCTTCTTAACCATGAAATTCTTTCTTGATAAACGCTATTACTTATTTACAAAGACGTCAAAATTGGCGGGACTACCTCGCGTGCATGACGTTATTTATGACGTCATTTTTTGCGCAAAACCAAGCACATTTGACGCTTTGATCAGTTTATAACGTAAGATCGGGTTCAAGTTCCTGATAATTTCACTATTTTACTGATGATTTCACTATTCAAAACAGTGAAATTATCGGGATATAATCCACTGTTATTTCGATAAGCATTACATGAATATAGTTCATAGTTGTGTGGATATTTTATGTAAACGTTTAGTCCTGGCTCAATTGTTTGTTTATGCTCGATTTGTATTTTTTCATTCATGAACAACTGACAGCATTTTTAAACAATCACAAATACATGTAGAATATTCTCAAAATGTAATTTAAAGTATGCTGTTAGGGTATTATAAATTGACAGTTTGTATTATGAATGTCTTTTTTTTTTCTTTTTTTTTTTTTTGATAGATTTTATATACGATATGTTTTTTCATAAGTCCAAAAAAAATATCTCCAAAATGAGATTAGGGTCTAACCAATATGGATTAGTTTAAACATATTTGATTTCAAATAGAATTTCCAAATGGCAAGTACATGCATATACATTAAAAAGGATCGAAACAAAAGTTAAAAACTTATCGTGTTTCTTTCCAACACAAAATAAAAATATGACCATTTACTGATAATAAGTTATTCAAAGATTATGATGTATTAAGGAAGATGAAGAGAAAATATGTAACGTGATGGAAATTTACTTAAGTAAAGAACAAACTATGCTATAAAATTTCTCAGACAAAAAAGAGTTTAGAAAATATATAGAAGAAAAACGTAATAATATTGTTATTGAGGGAAAAAAAAAGATAAATAGAAAATAATAATAATAAAAGCACCCCCCCTTCCAAAAAAAAAAAAAAGAAAGAAAAAAAATGAAATTGGTAAGACCACTGGTGGGAGATGATGGGCGAAATGTTCCAGATATCAGACACTTAATCTATCAGAGTTTAAACCGATTTGTAGTTTGATATACATGTGAACTGCCTCAATTAAATCGTGATATTCATATCATAATTTAAGTTGTCGTCACAAAATAACAACAAATTAGTGTCAACATTTCGTACGGAGGATAGTCGTTCTAAAAGAGCTCGTCTCTGTTGATCGTATTTATGACAATATAAAAATAATGATCTACAGTTTTATTACATCCAAATGTACATAAAGGAAAGTCTGAGACATTTTTTTTTAAATAAAGTGAATATTTAAGAGAACTGCAATTTGTGCGTAACCTTGTTTGGATTATTTGACACTTCCGTTCCCCATGCAAGTAATAACTAGGAGGCTTTCTACAATTCGCATTCAAAAATCTTTTAAAAGACCTTGCACTTTGAATTTCATCAGGAAGATCATTCCAAGCCCTTAAGACCAATGGCAAAAATGAATAATAGTATGAATTCGTGTTAGCATTTATACATTGAAAAACATTTGCATTTCTTAGATTATAAATTGACATATTATCAACTCGATCAGATATTAGCTCACTTAAAAAATCAGGAGTAAAACCATGCAACAAAAAAAAGAGTATTATTTTGTGTTTATTTCTCCTTGATTGTAAAGACTCCCATCGTGTTTCAACTGATAAGTTCTCTAAAGATACCAGTTTAGTAGTTCCTGTAACAATCCTAGCTGCTTTAAATTGAATTTTATCTGACTCCACTTTTTCATTTGCTGGGCAGTTATCAAAAATAACATCTCCATATTCAAGAAGAGGTCTAATGAAAGAAAAAAATGTTTCAAGAGTTTATTGAACCAGTATGGATTCATATGTTTAATAATAAGCTCAAGTACATGTAGGCAACATTTCCAGAAAAAAATCCGCGCTAGAAATTAAACGCTGTTCAAAAGTCTTATAAACACACAGCTTTAATTTGTCAAGTGGTCATACTTATTCTGTTACAACCGCACAAAATTGACAGATTCAGCCAACTCCTCTTCATGTGCTACTGCGACTACTTCTTGTATCATCCCGGGTCGGCTAGAGCCGGCACGGTTTCTTATACGGATTTTAATTGTTGAACATTGTTGTGCGTTTCTCCGGGCCTGTCTTTACATGATTTAATTTTCTAAAGGAAAAATAATATAGATAGACAGATATGTCTATCATCTTTTCTTGAAATTGTCTATGATAATGATAAGGACAGATGTCATTATGTTTTTCGATATCTAAATTAAAATTAGTTTAACGTTTATCTGCGGAGTTATATTGTACTTAAAAAAATCAAGAATACACGTACTTGCTGTTTTCGTACTTACACTTTTTCTGCTAACAATACTTATAACATCTGACTATGGGAACACAGGTTGCAAAATATTGCACCACATTATTTAAACCTTTTGCATTACCGTTACCAGCTAGAAATATAGATATTCGATTTAGCCCTATTGTAATTATGCTGGAATCACTTTCACCAACCAGTTAAAAACATTAGGTCCGAACGTCATTTACACGGACCATCTTAATATGTAGTCTTTTTACATGCTGGTTCGAAATGTATTCCTACGTTAAGTGAAGAAGCAATTACCAGTGGAGCAAGCAGCGAAACGTATATTACATCATTTTCCCGCATAAAAGGGAATCACGCCAATAACAATAGTCCTTCGGCCCGTTTTTTTTTTTTTTTTACGCTTGCGTCAAAAGTTTCCTTGTAATCAAAAAACAGAGGCGTGAATTGAATAAACAAGCAATTTGCCTATTGTGAAAGAAAGTAAGTAATGAAAATATACTACATGACGTCCTCTTAAATCTAATCATGCAGTAAGTAAGAAGAAATACAAGTTTTATACAGCGCTATGAGTTTTAACATCCGATTTTCGTAGCTACAGCTGTTGGATATACAAGGTCACAATGAACGTCAGCACTATACAATATTAAAGAAATTTTATTGGGTAATTGTTTTTGTCGGAACGTTTCACCGAACAGCTATCAAAGGTTTACCAAACCAGTGCTCGTGGCAAATTAATATAAAAAGCAATTACATAGCGCGCCAAGGCGCCGGCCATCTTGTAGTCTGCTGCATTCATTAAGAACAATATCTGTCCAAGACTGCATGTGACTTAGCCCGATCATTTAACATATAACATGGATTGTAGGCATCAAACGGGAGTAGAAGCAGCTATAGGGTGAATAGAAGAAACTCTTCGGTCTGTCTTTATTTCTTGTTAGCTCTGCATATATGCGCTTTTTTCTCTTTTGATTGATTGACTGATTGACTTTTTTCATAGTTTACTGTCGCTGCGACAGTATTTCAGTCATATAGCGACGTCCAGCTAATTCCAGGTGGAGGAAGACCCCAAATGCACTGCGGCATCCAGGTAGAACCACCGACCTAACGCAAGCCAACTGAAAGGCTTCCTGAAAATCCGAATGATCCTGCCGGGACTTGAACCCACGCGGTGAGGGGCTGAGTGAGTGCAACGGGGACCCCTTATTCCTACAAGATCGATCATCATCGCGGGGGTGTCCATATGTTTTTTCTATTATAATAAAAAAATGTTTTACAAGAAATTAATAAAAAGAAAATATGAGTTGTTGACACAGTAGAAGTATCAGTAACAGTAGCATCAACTGCGTTAGCAGTTGGTTGGGCCATGTAAGAAGTGCGTTATTCTCCATCCCCTTATTGTAGACTCATAAAATTTCGTGACAGACTAATTTTTGTCGATTTCTTGGATGACTTTATCCACGAATATTAATCCCCTCGAAAATTGTCCATTTCATAAATATCTGGTGTCCTAGAACATGAATCCACGAAAAGATGTACCAACGAAATTGAATTTGTTTCAGATTGCACGAAATTAAATGTATACAAAAAGTAATTATTTTACAGTATTAGTTTTTAGGTAGATTGGGAAACAAATTACAACATATATTAATCCCTATCAAATGTTTCTGGTTTGGACCAGTACTTTGCGCTTGGGAAGGCCAAATGATAATGCTACATTTTGACCATGATGCGCTTATAGAATACAATGCTAATGCAAAAAGAGTGTGCATTGTTCTCAAAATAAGCATCAAATTATTTTTCTGTAACATTTTGATAAACCAAAACATGCCTGCAATGAACGTTGTCTTTAGATTAAATAGACAATATATACAGGATGCTTGAATATAGATGGTATCTTATTACCATAAAAAAGAACACGAGATTGTCATTATCGGCCTTTGTTAAGAGGGTACTTTAATCTACAGTGAGGTGAATTCCCACAAGCCGCGGCATACCAAAGTTGTTACTTAAAGCTCTCTTGCTTAGCATGGGTCACATAATGTAGTTCCAGGACCAGCTGGCCTGATGACATGACAATGTTGCATTGTGCCACTTGTCTATTGGTTGTGCACGAACTGTCTCATGTAGACAAAAGTCTACTGTCGGTAGGACATTAAACACAAACAAACAAACGAATGCCATGGCGTGTGACTGGGAAACGTATTTAGTATTTCGCCGTGGGATTATTCTAAGAATCTAATATTACGTTACAAGAATAAAGAATTTCCCGTCGAAGATATCATTCTGGTAATGTTTCCATTATATCACTGGAAACGTAGGTGGTATTGCGAGAAATCTGGCCTTGAACAGAAAACAGCCACTTATATTTAAAGCGAAAGGGCGTCTACATTCAATTCTTAAAGGGTATCCGTGAATCGGCAATAAATATGCAACCAAAACAAAGCAATATTAGCCAGAGATAAAAACACCCTGAGTCATTGTAATTTAAAAAGACTTCATTTAAAATCCACCCCAAAATAACATTCATTTATACAACAGTTGGTAGCTTATCGAAAAGCATCTGTCCACAGCTCAGTCAAAATATCTTATTAAACTGAAGACATTGTTTGCACGTTCCCACGATGGTGACAATGATGGGAACTCTTAGGACGTCACATTTGACAGACTGAATATTTGCTTCCAGTACACTATGTGCAAGACATTAACACACGCAAGCGAAATGGGGTATAGGATTTAAAGAACTTGCATTTATAATATATTTATAATATATATAAATACATAAAACACAGGGTACTCACATAATTATGTGTTTTTTTTAAACGAAAATAGTTTTGATATAAGCATGTTGAATAAATGCACTGTAACTGTCAAGCTCTTATACTGGAAATAAAATAAAATATAAAAACAAATATTATATTAGTTTGTCTGCGTGGAGGATTTCTTTTTTTCTAGAAGTGAGTTTCGAGTTAAGAAAAAGTGAGTTTCGAGTTAAAAAAAAAAAGTGAGTTTCAGGTAAAAAAAGTGAGTTTCGAGTTAAGAAAAAGTGATTTTCGAGTGAGAAAAAAGTGAGTTTCGAGTTAAGAAAAAGTGAGTTTCGAGTTTAAAAAAAAAGTGAGTTTCGAGTCAAAAAAAAGTGAGTTTCGAGTCAAGAAAAAGTGAGTCAAGAAAAAGTGAGTTTCGAGTCAAGAAAAAGTGAGTTTCGAGTCTGAAATAGTGTTTCGAGTTAAAAAGAAGTAAGTTTCGAGTCAGAACAGATGACTAAGTGTATATACTGTACTGGGGTGCGAGCAGTATCCGTGATTTTTCAATGGCTTGGTTTCTTTTCAGCTGTAAATGTGTTATACGAATAAAAATAGTTTGCAAATATAAACAGGTAGGTTCGATGTCCATCTGACACAAACATATCGAATTCTTACGTCACTCGTGTACTAAGAGGCAGAGGCCCCAATAGGGGCACTCCATGTTGCTATTTAGGGTCGCAACTGAAGCAGTATCCGTGAATTTCTTTTTTGATGTCGTCGCGCAGATATTTCGTCGGTTTTATCTAAATTTTCACATTAAAGATACTATTTTAAGACTTATAGTCTTATCTAACCAGTTTAGATAAAAATATGATTTTATTACGATCTTTTAAATAATCTAAATCAATTGGTAGGCCTGCCGGCAGACGGAATCGTTCGGTAGGCTATTTGAAATCAATGTTTGATTTTTTCTTTCTTTTCTTATACATTTGTTTTTATTATTATAATTATCATAATCATATAGATCTATTTACACATGTGAACCAATTATTTTCAGTTTTTTTTTTTTGTTTTTTTTTTTCCAATCAAAATCATCGTAGAGGCACTGTTATATAGGAGGGGATAATGGGGCGCAAATGAAAAAGGCATTCGCAAGCTTACTGATGGAGGCGTGAGAATATAGATCTAAAATATTTTTTTTTATTTCTATAGTTTACTGTAAAGACAATTATATATCAGGAATTTTTCACGAAGAGAATACAAGAATTTTCAAATACATGTATGCTGGAACAGATTCAGCTGACAACCATACAGACAGGAATATAAAGGTTTGGTTGATCAGAGATTTATTTTGACCTGTTCATCAAGAAGTATGGCTTTACATACATATCATGACGATTAAATTAAATTTGGTTGTATCCACCACCATAGCATCTAGTCAGTTTATGGCAAATTATAAAGATCGTTACCTATCTTTTTTTTTACATCCCTTAACCAAGAAAATGTTTATCTTTCCAAAGTCAATATTTCGTAACGTTTTAATGTTGATTTTTCGCATATTCCCTATTGGTTTGTATCAGCAACCATATTACATTTATGTTCTTGAACTTTTGTTCTACCAATTTGAATAGAAAAAAAATCAAACAGTATATTCTCTGATGCAAAGATGCTCTTTATGGCAGAAAAAAAATCATGAACAAAACAACAACAACAAACAGCGATCATGGTTTTAAATTTCGTGATATTTTAATGTTCCCGTCCGTCAGTGCAAACTGCCAGTCTAAAACCAGATGGTTGCCGAATCGATAACATGTTGCTTGTTGGTTAAAAACGTAATTTCGGTGGTCAGCACATTTTCTTCTTAATTCATTTAATTAATTATATACATGTACTAGATGGTGTGAGTATGGCCAATAGAGTCGAAAAATGGTTTTACAACAGGGATATATATATGCATTCAAAACTGCATTTGTAACGTGTATTACTGGTACAAGTTTATGAGGCATGACCGGCAGGTATCGACTTATAACATATGAATATTTCACCACATTACCTAAACAAAAGTCAACACGTTTGTTTCTTTTCACAAGTTTTATTGTATACCACTGAAAATTTCTTTTCTTCTACCATTCCAGTTGCATGTACTTAATGCGTTGAAACATATTTGCCTCCGTTTCCTTGTAAATTCAAGTAAATGAAACTGAATCTTATATATCCAAATTAATTATGTCAAAGAAGTGATTTTTTTATATTTTATTCATGGTTGGAAGTTTCCAGAGGAGGTCTCTGAATATATATATATATATAGCATGATTTCCATCACTCATTATATAATTAAAGTAAACAGTATGTGGTCCATGGCATGCCATTATTCGATTTGTATATAAATATTTTTTATTCATAAATATTCTTTTCAAACTCTGAAAAACCAATACTGATAAAAAATATTCCAATTATTAAAGAAGAACTAAAAAGTATACGACAACACGTGATTGGAGGAAGTCATCATTTACAAATACGTTTCCCGCTGTCTAAAGATGTACATGTATCTGTTTTCTGTCTACGACATTTATTGTCGAAACTGGATTTTTTTTTTCAATTTAGATCTAGATCTAGGTTCATATAATAAATTCCGTGTCGACATCATTAGAATATCAAGAAAAAATAACAACATCAATCTGGAATATGAATGGATACAGCAGTCGCCCGTGTGGTAATAAATGGCCGGTCTGAAAAGGGGAAACAAGTACATGTAATAAAAAATAAAGTATAAACTTAAAAATGAACTGATTTTTTTTCTCAAAATTTTATGTATTTTGATAATTAATACCCCCGTTGTGGGCCCCACAACTGTTTAAGAAAGACAACTGCTGTAAATTGTTTATTATTTCCCTTTAAAATACTCAAGAAGCGGACGATGCAGTCTGTGACATGATTTTTAATTTAAACTTTATAATTTTTTTTAAAAAATTAAAAAAAAAGGTTCACGGATACTGCTCCGTAAAATTTTTCCAAATTAAAAAACTAGAAACTTTTTTTCTAGACTCTAAACTCACTTTTTGCAACTAGAAACTCACCTTTTCTAACTCGAAACTCACTACTCACTAAAAATTATATCTCGTCTGCGTGTGTGATTGTGTTTGTTTATTTTAATTATTTTTTAATATTCTTTAATTTATTTATTTATTTATTTATTTATTTATTTGTCTTACAGTGCAATATACGGGTATTTTGCCTTTAAACCTTTGAATTGTGGGATGGGTTCATGTTGTTCACGGTTGTTGTTTTTATTGTAAAAAGTAATGCTTAAAGCAATGTAATAGTATAACACTATGGAGAGATTTGATTACGTCGTTGGAGTTACACGATAGATAAGCATACACTACTAGTAAACTATGCAAATCGAGTTAGCCCGGATACGATACCGATGTACAGCGTATCTCGTATCTAGAATGCGATTTGTCAGGGCCGCTTCTTTAGTGGGTCAAATAGACAAATTGATCTCACACATGACAGGAGAGTGTCCTTCACTGGGATATTATGGGAAAGCTTTTAAAACAGCTAGAGTATTCTTAATGAAGAGGGGATCTGTGCAAGTTAACTTGCTTGGAATTTTTACATCGCAATTTCAGTTATTTGGTAGTCAGATAAAGCCTTATTGCAACAGCTAGTTGTAGACAAATGACATGATACCATAATTACCTAATCACTTTATCATGGATCACTTTGGTCAACTCATCACCGACCTCGGCTTGTGTGCAGTGTTAAGCATGGGATATACATTTATACCATTATCATTATTACGACTATGATATGTTGTTATCGGGAACGAACTCACGAATAGCTTAAAGCGAGGTTCGATTAATTATTTAAAAAAAACACACATTTTAGAGGTAGTAAAAAATCCTGCATAGAGCTCGTAACCCACCCCTCGCGTCGTTTATGTTTGAATAGACTTTGTTTATTGACAAATAAACTCGGCAATTTAGGTAACAATGCAATTGAAAGCACTTTTTTAACATACTTTGGGGAATTCCGGTTAAATGTAAAATAGGGTATTGCAGGTGCTTGCGTACCAACGTGTCACATTCTGAAAATAGCGTCGTAGCGAAATCGTACGTGTTATCAAAATGTTCAGCCCGTGAAGTGAGTGCATGCGCGTGCAGTGAACGTGATCCGTCATGATCCGAATTTCTAAATATAGATCTTATAATCCTAAATATAGGTTTTATACCGCTCGTAATGCTATAGCCTGTGATTGAGAAACCACCCATTTTATGCAATCACTGAATGTTGCAGTGGATGACAATGCCTCTGCAGATGGTCATCAATAGAGGCAATTCTCTCAGTTAGTTTTAACTCAAATTCTTAGTCAATGACCATCTGTGAACGAGCTGCTTTTAAAGAATTTACTTTTTCTGTGTTATGAGCATGCAATTTCGGCACTGCATGATGAAGATTAACTTTCCGCCTAAAAGAAAAGCATAAAAAGCCTAAACGCATTGTGACGTTAGTGGTATTTCCAACAACATGTAATAGGTTTGACGTCACTTGACAAATCTAAATATAAAGCTAAAATTACCAACTAAATCTTAGATCAGTTCAATTCAAAAGTCTATTTTCCAATATTTACTTAAGATTTTCATCGAAATACAATATTTTTTAACAAATTGCACAGAGAGAAATATCATTAAACACAGTATTTATCATGTGTTATCGTGAAACCAAAATATAGTGCTCAGCGCACACATTTTTCACAATTCGTATTGTTCTTCATCGAAGATGCCAGGAAAAGGGAAAATGATAGTGTATCAAGCAAAATTAATGGGGCCATATCTTACAATCATGAATCAAGTTGAGAAATGTTCACCACAGTTATGTGGAATCAAATGTTGTGGTACATAATGTTTCTCTCGCGGGCTTTTAATAATTTAGAAAACGCTGAGAAAATTGTAAGATGGCATTGATTTTTAAGCTATCCTATGGTTTCGATCCATGGAAATGTTGAAGTTGCTAGAATTATTTGATTGTCTGTAAAAAAAAAAAAGATACGGCGAGTGTAAACATTCGATGCTGAGTCTGCTGATAGTAGTGTTTTGTTTTACGACTTACATACCTCCTGAACCTTTCCAACGCCTGGGACAGATATAGCACTGCCATGCCCCCAGTGTAACATACGGCTTGCGTCTGGCCATGTATCACAACCCCGAGGCCTGTCTTTCCTGGAAACTTTGTTGTATACGAGAACGCAACGTCAGTAAACAAACAGAATAAACACCAGGCGTGCACTCTCTCATAATTACCGTCCAAGCTGGCCGATTGATAAAAGCGTCCGCTACGAGGGCGGGATGTGGGGGTCGTGGGTTTGACCTCCGAGCCGCGTCATAGCAAGTCGTTAAAGATAGTAATGATAGTTCTCTGCTCAGTTCTCAGTATAGATATAGGATTGTTCCAGGACGGATTGGCATGTTGTCATGGTGATGAAGACTGGGTGTGGTATTATACACTACGTGTCTACTTGCAGCCCCATGTCTGTCTTATATGGGCATAGTTTCTAAATAACGGAGTACTGTGAGTGGGATATAAAACTCAAACGAATATGCAGTGATATATGCTGATGATGCTCCTTTCTTCTGATTGCATAAAAGAGTTTTAAAAACAAATGCGAAGAAAGCACGACATGAAAATAACTTTACATGTAATACAGGAAGCAGCTGTATCAGTCGAAAACGGAAATAAAACAATGAAAGTTGTAAAAGCTATAGAAGAAACAGTTGTTGTTGGTGTCGAAATAGTAGTAGCAGTTAGTTGTAGTCGTGGTGTAGCTGAAGTAGTCGTATCACTGCTGGTATTTTTTGTAGTTTGTGTAGTTATTGTTTTTACAGTAGCAATTAATGTAGTAAAAGTAGTTTTTGTGTTGCTGTAGCTATATTAACCCTTTCCCTCATAAATACTCATTTTGACGCCCTCAATAGGTATCAAACAAAGCCTGATCTGCAGAAAACCATAGTTAAACCTTACCAAATTTAATTAAGCTGAATTATATGCTTTTGTATAGGGAGTAGCGAATACAGATGTAGGAGTTCCGCAGGCTGATCTGGTTTTATGCTGTTCGCATAGGTCTCTTCATGGTGTCCTCTATAAGGTAAAGGGTTAATGGTAGTAAAGGTAAAAGTAACTGTTGTAGTTCTTGGAGTTATTGTAGATATTGTTGGTATGATAGTAGATGATGTTGTAGTAGTTGTTGTTGTCGTTAAAGGGTTTTTTAGTAGCTTTCGTAGTAGTTGTAGTTGCTTTTGTAGAATGAGTTAATATAGCTGTTATTGTGGTAGTTGTTGTAACAGAAGTAGTTGTAAAAGTGTGTGTCATGAATTATAAAATGAAATATCGCATTTATATTGCGGCTTCATGTATTTTATTAACAGGTATTTTTAAAGTCATGCTGTATTCAGACCTCAAACACACAGCCGGTAGTAGCCGTCTTCCTTAAGAACACCACTATAGAATAATTACAATTCAATGATTCTATTTAATCTCCATCTTGCTAAATATTCAGTTATTTTCCTCAATGCATGCTTGTGTGTATACCTATTTATTGATAAAGTATATGTTTTATCTGCAAGTCTAATGCAGTATTATTATCTTAACGTAATGTGCAAGTCGTCGTTCTTGCGGTTCGGTATGGGGAAAAGTAACGCACTAATGGAGGGTAGATGTGAAGCCACGCAAGGACAAAACTCGACGACATAACGAAAAGAGAAAACATTAAGAGAGACCGACGTCATAAAACACTAGAATTCCGTAACAATTTTATAGTATAGAAACCATATTCGATCATTTATTATATGACTATATGCTTAAAAAGCTGTTTCCGGTTTCGTATAACCATCACGTATTTTCTTTTATTTAACACGTTACATAAACTTAAAGGCCGAATTACATCACTCCGTGTCACGTGTGTGTATTCTATGTATGTATGTTGTGTTGAACTCAAACAGCTGGATTAAATGTGTTTGATGCAACAAACTTTGATTGAAAAGATATATTATTCATAAGCTGTTCAAAATGCATGAGAAATACATTCGTTAAATCGTTATTTTAAACTATTATTTGAAACTTTTTTATGTTGTAAGATAACAAATAGTAATTCGTTCGCAGTCTGTTCATTCATGTTTTGATTTTTTGTTGTTTTAATAGCGGTTTACAGAGTCTTGGTCAAATCAAATTTGACTAAACTCACCAGAGGCTCGTTAATAACATTTTCATGAACTCGTTTAGTATAAAAAATGATATGAAATAACAATTCATGTCATCTCCTATATGTATGTAATAAAATACACACATATATTTAATACTTAAATGGAATAACATAACTGAATATTCCCCCACATGAATTCAATAAAACCATTACCTAAAACCTTTTTTCTTCTTCCTGGAATTTAAATAAAACTTGCTACACGTTAAGTTTAAAGTACAGGCTTCTGGTCCTGATGGTGTTAGTAATAAAATGTTACGTGAAGCATCAGTCGAGCTTTCTGGTCCCTTATGTAAACTTTTCAATAAATCTCTTTCATGTTCTAAGGTACCAGATTGTGGAAAGAGGCACATGTAACGGCTATTTTTTTTTAAAAAAGTGATAAATCTAAACCAAATGATTATAGACCTATCTCACTTTTAAACACAATTGAAAAGGTGTTCGAACGTCTTATTTTTAAACATGTATTTAATTATCTTCGTATTAAAGATTTTTGTCTATTTCGCAGTCAGGTTTTGTTCCAGGGGATTCAAGAGTTAATCAATTGGTCTATATGTATGACACATTCTGTAAGGCTCTGGATTATGGCCTAGAAGTTCGTACTGTTTTTTTATACGCCCATCTTAAGATGGGGCGTATTATGTGAACACCACGGCGGGCGTGGAACATTTGTTGTCCGGGCTCTAACTTCAATACCGTTTGCCCAATCCTTTTCAAACTTTCCACACATGTGCATGGTCATAATATCTCGGATGAGTCGATATCCAGCATTATCGCGTGAATGACTTAGAAGTTATGGCCCTTGACGTACACAAAATACTTGAAATTGTGATTGTCCGGGCTCTAACTTCAATACCGTTAGCCCAATCCTTTTCAAACTTTTCACACATGTGCATGGCCATAATATCGCGGATGAGTTCAATATCCAGCATTATCGCGTGAATGACTTAGAAGTTATGGCCCTTGACGTACACAAAATACTTGAAATTGTGATTGTCCGGGCTCTAACTTCAATACCGTTTGACCAATCCTTTTCAAACTTTCCACACATGTGCATGGCCATAAAATCGCGGATGAGTTCGATATTCAGCATTATCGCGTGAATGACTTAGAAGTTATGGCCCTTGACGTACACAAAATACTTGAAATTGTGATTGTCCGGGCTCTAACTTCAATACCGTTTGACCAATCTTTTCAAACTTTCCACACATGTGCATGGCCATAAAATCGCGGATGAGTTCGATATTCAGCATTATCGCGTGAATGACTTAGAAGTTATGGCCCTTGACTTACACAAAATACTTGAAATTGTGATTGTCCAGGCTCTAACTTCAATACCCTTTGCCCAATCCTTTTCAAACTTTTCACACATGTGCATGGCCATAATATCATGGATGAGTTCGATATCCAGCATTATCGCGTGAAAGACTTAGAAGTTATGGCCCTTGACGTACACAAAATACTTGAAATTGTGATTGTCCGGGCTCTAACTTCAATACCGTTTGACCAATCCTTTTCAAACTTTCCACACATGTGCATGGCCATAATATCGCGGATGAGTTCAATATCCAGCATTATCGCGTGAATGACTTAGAAGTTATGGCCCTTGACGTACACAAAATACTTGAAATTGTGATTGTCTGGGCTCTAACTTCAATACCGTTTGACCAATCCTTTTCAAACTTTCCACACATGTGCATGGCCATAAAATCGCGGATGAGTTCGATATTCAGCATTATCGCGTGAATGACTTAGAAGTTATAGCCCTTGACTTACACAAAATACTTGAAATTGTGATTGTCTGGGCTCTAACTTCAATACCGTTAGACCAATCCTTTTCAAACTTCCACACATGTGCATGGCCATAAAATCGCGGATGAGTTGATATTCAGCAGTGAATGGCTTAGAAGTTATGGCCCTTGAACACTTGAATAAGTCAAAAGAGACATTTTCCTTCAAATTAATGGAAATGTTTCAACATGATTGTTTTAATAAGTAATATTCATTAACTAATGGGATTTAGGAGACAATAGCTTGTTTCTCTGAGCTATTTCTGAGAGTCCCAATACTGTGATGGGCGTATTTTGTGGTAGTCCTGACCTATGTTTATATAAGCAAGGCCTTTGACAAGGTTTGGCATAGAGGCCTTCTCCAGAAACTCAGGAGTGCTGGTATATTGGGACCTTTGCTTTCTTGGTTTGAAAACCATTTATCTAACCGTAAGCAGCGTGTTGTGGTTCCTGGAGCTAAATCTTACTGGGCTTATACAAATGCGGGAGTACCGCAAGGGTCAATACTAGGTCCTCTTATTTTTTTGATTTATATAAATGATATAACTACAAATATTGATAGCAATATACGATTGTTTGCTGATGACACTAGTTTATATGATATTGTACAAAATCCACAGGTTGCGTTATATAATTTAACAACTGACATTAATAGAATATCTGCGTGGGCAGACACATGGCTCGTTAACTTCAATCCTGCTAAATCAGAGACTCTTCTCATCTCTCGAAAACTAAATAAAACGGTTCATGATCCTCTATACATGTGTAATCAATCTATAACAGAAGTAAAGTTACATAAACACCTAGGTATTCATCTCTCTACTGACTGTTCTTGGAATGACCACATTGACTACATTACATGTAAAGCATGGAAACGAATCCACATAATGAGGAAACTTAAATTTGACTTAGATAGACGTTCTCTTGAAACTATTTATTTTTCTTTCGTTCGTCCTATTTTAGAATATGCGGACATAGTTTGGGATAATTGTAATAAACATGATAAAGAAAGATTAGAAAAAGTCCAACATGAAGCAGCGAGAATTGTTTCTGGTGCCAGTAAACTTGTTTCAATTAATGATGTACAATGAAGTTAAATGGGAATCCTTAGAAACTAGATCTAAACATAAATTAATAATGCTTTAAAAATGAAAAAACCGGTTGCTTTACGAAATTCTAATGATATACAAACAATTCGTTCAAGAACAACTATATATCATAATTCTTTTCTACCATCATCTATTAGAGATTGGAATAACTTGCCACCTGAAATTCAAAACGCTGACTCTGTAAGATCGTTCAAATATTTATTAAATAAAAATGTAAGTAAACCACCACCTTATTTCTATCATGGTAATAGATATCCCAAATGTTACATACTCGCATTCGAACAAACTGTAGTGGCCTTAATTATCATTTATTTCTTCGGAACGTTGCAGATTCTCCTTTATGCGCATGTGGAATGATTGAAACACCATTCCATTTTCTTTTAGAATGCCCACGTTATATCTTTTGTAGAAACTCAATGTTAAATGAACTACCCGTAAACGCTCCTTTTAAAACTCTTTTATATGCAAATCCAAGTATGTCAGCACAAGAAAACAAATCGATATTTGATTCTGTTCAAGGTTTATTATCAATAGTAAACGTTTTCATTCCTGGCAATGAATTGCTGTGAGTGCTATTTTTTTACGTATATATTGATCTTTAATCTAAACACCACCACCCCCCGTTTCTCTCTCTCTCTCTCTCTCTCTCTCTCTTTCTCTCTCTAAATATATTAAGATGATTAGTGTTTTTATGATACTGTACATTCAAATTGTAAAAAAATGATAATTTATAGTATCCACCGACAAATGTAATTAACAATGATATGGAGAAGACTTTTATAAGCCTTGGGCTTCCAGTCTAATCCAATTCTCATGTATATGTTATTTTCAGGTATTGTATTTACTTACTGCTTTGGAGAAATAAATATGTTTAAACTAAAGTACAAATGAATGCTAAACATATGAACGTTAAATGTGCTAAACTTAAACTTATTTCTTTCACTTCGATCGGCAAACATTATTTTACAGTTTTAACAAATCCCTCTAGATGGTTCTCATGTTTGACCAGTATTTCGAGCCTGTGGAGGCTTTGAAAAATAATCACCCTCTTTGGGTCGTACCCCCAACTTTCAGATTCGTAGCCAGGGAACGAAAGTATTGGATCACACTTGCGACAATTAACTTATCACAGAGAAGAGAAAAAGATATCATTGAAGATGATGAATACCCCAGATACGGCTTTGTCTCAGTTACAGTAACCATGTCAGAGAAGACTTGTCACAGCTGAATGATAAAATAAAAACAAAAAAACCCCCTTTAAAACATTTAAAAAATACAACTACGATTGGTACTTATTACACCAAAATCCCATCAACGGTAACCGAGAAATAGCGGGGACGAAGTATATTTAAGAAACAAAGGGCCTTAAGTCATTTTAAAATCAATCCTATCATACCTCGCCATCTAAGCTTGATACTTACTAGTCTTTTGACG
>CM037784.1:64038457-64055428 GCA_021229015.1 Solen grandis
AAATATACACATTACAGAACCTAGGGCTTAGTTCGATCCTCAAATGTTTCTTTTGAAAGCAGGAATGAAATGTTAACTATGTAATTCAAATTTAAACGTTATATGTGCGTTATTTATATTTATCAACGGTTACTTTCCTGACTAAGTAATCTTTCGTTAATGAATAAAGGCATTCCGTCTATAGTGAAAAAAAAGCATTTCATTCCAGAACTTATACTATAGGTGGAATTTACGCCGACGGTAATATACTGAACCCTTGACAACACCTTGACAACACCATGACAACACCATGACAACACCATATCACCGCATTGATAACACTGTAAAGTACAGGTCCTAAAATGGAGAGATCTTAAATTCCAAAATTAGTTGGGCTATTTAGCAGAATGTTAAATATTAGGGCAGGGTATTGCAGTGCAATATATTGCGATATTTGAATCTAATATTGCAATATATTGCCTAAAATCAATTTTCCTCTTGAGCTTTGTGTAAGGTACCTCAAAAGTCTGTCTTATCTTTTCAACTTATTTTTTGACTACCAAGTTTCCATTCATTACTACTTAAATAGCTTGTTTATACTGCATAACATTGTGTAATCTGTCAAAGTTACTTTAGAATCACATTTGGTATTGGTTTCTATTACATTTACTTAATTATTCAGCTACTAGAATATATTGCGAAATTTAAAATCATTACGATATATTGCTCCACCTTTTAAATATTAAATAACACTAGTGAATAACTAGATGGTTTTGATAATCGACGCACACTTTGCGTTGCCACACATGCACAATTAGATAGTATACACTTTAATTTGGGTGTATTTGTCCTCGTTCTAGTTCAAAATCTACGTGGCAGTTTTCTTTCAAATTTGGTCTTTCCAGGTAGAAAAAAAATCAATGAAAAATCATAAGTGCACACCCTTCTGGAACTAAGTATAGTAATTTCTTATACATTTCATTTTTGTAAAGTATCTTTAAATTTCATGGAATCAGGAATAAAGTCAATTTCATTGGAACATTTATTCATGGAATCAGGTTTAAAGCCATCCACGTGACCAAAAAGTAATGATTTTGCGTATAAATTGTATGGCAATACTAAACATCCCGCCGACGGTACTTGGAGACTTTGTCTCGAAATGCAGTGCAGCTACACTGCAGTATCGTTCGATAGACATGTCGTTTGATTCTACAAGTCACATCCGACACCGGGACAACCAATCCTGAAACTACCCTTATCTAAATGTCAAGCAAGAGAGTTATACCAGTATATTTTTAAAAACTTTAGCATGTTGCAACAGTGGCTCGAACTAACGACCACCCGAATCCGATTGATGTACATGAATAAAAAGATAATCAGAATTTTAGTAAGACCACAAGTTTTACAAATAAATCAAAAGACTTCTTTTGACCACCCATTCCAGTATTTTATTGTTCGAGCTATACACAGTAAAAGTCTGAATTCAATCCATGAATATCCGGCTTTAGAATATCCTCCATCCACATTTACTACATGTATATATGCATATATCGGGTTTTAAAAACCATGGATTCCGTGCGATTCCCTGCATTCATTCGTTAGATTGAATTTTAACTATACCTGACCGTCTACCATTCTCCCAAACACGCACAGTTACCAAGTTTCTCTCTATTATATTAATAGGTCTTGTGTACCTTGATGTGTAATTGTGTTTGCGCACTTTAAGTTTACAGTAAAGTTATTTTTTGGGGGGTGGGGGTAATTAACCGATGCATCTGCGGTTCCAGATATGCAAGAATGGAGGAAAACAATTCTCATTGCATTTTTTTTTATTATGCAAATATTAGCGAAGCAACATAACATGTTAACAGAACGAAAATATAAATATAAACAAATTTTGAACTACTAGGTTCTAATGGTTATTATAAGTAAAAGTCGCAACATATGCAAAAAAAAGTTACTGAACTAGACTACATTTTGACACAAGTTTAACACGATGAACAGTTGGAACACGAGAAAAGTCTTATACCTATATGCTGCAAACCGACTCGCCCAGGAAAAACCAGAGATAAAAACATGGTCGTAACCATGGAAACCCTCTGGAAACCTGTGCCCGATTGTCGGTCCAGGCGGACCTGTCGGATTGCTGGAATGTCGGGCCTCATTCGTAACACTGAGAAATTGTCACAATCCATTGTATATCGTATTTTTAATTCACTTTTGTACACCAGTAGAATATCCTTAGTCAAATTGGTCAAAAGTTTTGTCTCGTGTTGTATTCAGTCGCAATATTTATGAATATTTATGAACTTATTATTTCTGTTTGTCTCTCCCAGGTGAAGATTTTTGTGAATGTCTGGATCTTGACGTGCCTCACCTACTGCTGGGGTTCCTGAAATAAGTTAATAGAAATAAATTTAAGTTTCGGATTTTTTCACAAGACAAAGAAAATTACCGCCATACTTTCACCCACCGGAAGTTTCCGAAACAATAGATGGTCGAAAGGTTTAAGATTGTTATAATGGGAATGGATGTAATGCTCATTAAATGTATTCCTACAAAATGTGTGTCGTAGTTATAAATTTAAGTTTTTGTGCAAGTTCAAATCGTTTTTAAATAAAGAAAACGTGAATATGTAACGTTGCAGCACTGAGCAACTCACCCCTGATTACTTTCGAAAAGTTGAATACTTTTATACAGAGTATCGAGATTCACAATATAATGGGTTTCATTAATATAACATTGACAGGCTCTCTGCCTAAATTAAGTACAGCTCCTCTTATTACCTTGAGATCGTCCATAGGTAAAGCTTAACAGTTGTAATGTCATCAAGAGCATGTTCCAATTCACCCACTGAGCTAGCCTGGTCCAGTTTTAGGGCATGGGATGATTACCGGGGAATGTTGTATATGTAAAGTAAAATATATCGATGAATTGTGCGATTTAAAGCGTTGCAAAAGGCTGGATTGAATAACCTGTATAATGAAGGTTTAATCTGAAGAATTTAGAAATACAGTGCCTATGCACAAGAATTTGTAATCGGTTTAATTTCAATATTTACGACACTTACCTAGGTAATGTTCATTATTCAAAGCATTTATACAATATTTGGATAAAGAAATAAAATTATAACTTACCTAAACGGGGCACCAACTTTTTATACTTAACCTGTTGACGTCAGTCAGATGGCATTGATGGTCGAGTCACCTTGCCAGTTAATAGGGTCGGTCGAGTTTTTCTTGGGTTGGCAATTCTGTTCTTGGAAAGGAACAGTTAACATTTATCAACAACGTTGCAAAGGAGCCAGTACATTAGTTATTTATTAGAAGAGATAGTGATATTGCGAATACAAGAGATTATGTTACTTGAAAAATGTAACAATCTTACAACATTGTGGATTTGAGCTCCCCCAAAAAAATTTAAGGGTAGTGCATGAAAATGTGATCTTTATGGGCTCGAAGTTCCAAACTGAGAGGGAATAGTACGGAAAATAATTCTTAAATATATTTAAAGATAATTTGAATTAAAGTCGGAATTTAAATTGTTTACTTACCTCCTACTTCTTCATTCCGTACTTCGGAGTATGCATGAGGTCATCTCATCGTCAACATGTCTACCGTCATCCATGTTTATATCGCCAACATTTCTCCATGTCTGTCGTCATTGAAGTGTTGACACCACTCTTCCCGTGATTGTAACATTAGTCCTCAGCAGGCCACGTGTTCATCCTACCAATGTCTACAGGCTTGGTTTGGTCCTCCGTCGGCTGTACTCGCACTTCATGTCTCATTAGACTTCCATTGCCCTAATACCCATTGAGTCTGGAATTGCTGCCGTTTGTTGAGATGTGGCCATCCCTTCGATCTGCTATGAACAGCTACTTGACGCTTATTTTAATACATTACCTATGGGTGGTTTTTATTTTGGACATTAAAAAAAAAATTAAATTTTAATTTTAAAGGTTGCATTTAAATTTGAAATAATGATAAATTTTCAATTATTTAAGAATTCGACACATACTTTACCAACTGTATCGTAGCAAAGATCTAAAGCAACTATACAAGATCGACAATTTTAAAATATATAAAGACAGTCATTTCGTTTTTAAAATGTTACATAGTTGGTTACCAAAGTAAATGAGCTTCTATTTATTCCATAGTAAGAACAAGTTCTTCATTCGTCATGAAAGCAGAGTTGAATTAGTGAGTCCATATCTAGACGTGGAGAAAGCCGAGTGTGAATCTTCCATACAGAAAGATTGAATGTAGAAATATGACGTACAGTTTGGTCATTTATTGTGTTATTTTATGCCATGTAGTTTACAGGTTCCAATCCATCCACTGAGCTAGCCTGGTCCGGTTTTAAGGCATGGGATGATTTTCCGGGGGATGTTGTACATGTAAAGTAAAATATATCGAGGAGTTGTGCGATTTAAAGCGTTGCAAAAGGCTGGATTAAATAACCTGAATAATATTGGTTTAAATTAATCTTAATATAGAAATACAGTGCTATGTACAAGCATTTTTAAATCAGTTTAATTTCGATATTTACGACACTTACCTAGGTAATGTTCATTATTCAAAGCATTTATACAATATTTGGATAAAAAAGAAATAAGATTATAACTTACCTAAACGGGGCACCAACTTTTTATACTTAACCTGTTGACGGTGCTCGTCAGATGGCATTGATGGTTTGCGTCACCTTGCTAGTAAATAGGGTCGGTCGATTTCTTCTTGGGTTGGCAATTCTGTTCTTGGAAAGGATCTGTTAACATTTATGAATAATGTTGCAATGGAGTCAATAATTTAGTTATTTATTGCAAGAGTAATAGTTATCTTTGGAATACAAGAGATTATGTTACTTAAAAATGTATAAATCTTACGACATGGTGGATTTGAGCTCCGCAAAAAGAGAAAACAAACTTAAGGGTAGTGCATGAAAATATGTAATTTTCATATGCTCGAAGTTCCAAAGAGGGAATAGTACGGAAAATAATTCTTGAATCAATATATTTAAAGATAATTTGAATTAAAGTCGGGATTTAAATAATTTACTTACCTCCTACTTCTTCATTCCGTACTTCGGAGTTTGCAGGATGTCATCTGATCGTCAACATGTCTACCGTCATCCATGAGGCTTAAATCGTCAACATTTCTCCATGTCTGCCGTCATTGAAGTGTTGACACCACTCTTCCCGTGATCGTAACGTTATCTCATGGACACCAGCACTCCGGTCATCTAGTGCTGTCATCTCATCTCCAGTCACCTAGTCCTCAGCAAAATCCAGCAGGCCACGTGCTCATCCTACCAATGTCTTCAGGCTTGGTTTGGTCCTCCGTCGGCTGTACTCGCACTTCACGTGTCATTAGACTTCCATTGCCCTAATACCCATTGAGTCTGGAATTGCTGTCTTTTTAAATTTATCCTTCATTGTATGACAATTTAAAATTAAATTTGACCAAATTTTCATTTAATTTTAAATTTGAAATAATGATAAATTTTCAGTTTTTAAGAATTTCGACAATTTCCAAAAAAACGACAATTTTAAAATATATAAAGACAGTTATTTCGTTTTTAAAATGTTACATAGTTACCAAAGTAAATGAGCTTCTATTTATTCAATAGTAAGAACAAGTTCTTCATTCGTCATGAAAGCAGAGTTGAATTAGTGAGTCCATATCTAGACGTGGAGAAAGCCGAGTGAATCTTCCATACAGAAAGATTGAATGTAGAAATATGACGTACAGTTCGATCATTTATTGTGTTATTTTATGCCATGTAGTTTACAGGTTCCAATCCATCCACTGAGCTAGCCTGGTCCGGTTTTAAGGCATGGGATGATTTTCCGGGGGATGTTGTACATGTAAAGTAAAATATATCGAGGAGTTGTGCGATTTAAAGCGTTGCAAAAGGCTGGATTAAATAACCTGAATAATACTGGTTTAAATTAATCTTAATATAAAAATACAGTGCTATGTACAAGAATTTTTTTTAATCAGTTTAATTTCGATATTTACGACACTTACCTAGGTAATGTTCATTATTCAAAGCATTTATACAATATTTGGATAAAAAAGAAATAAGATTATAAACCTACCTAAACGGGGCACCAACTTTTTATACTTAACCTGTTGACGTTGCTCGTCAGATGGCATTGATGGTTTGCGTCACCTTGCTAGTAAATAGGGTCGGTCGATTTCTTCTTGGGTTGGCAATTCTGTTCTTGGAAAGGATCTGTTAACATTTATGAATATGTTGCAAAGGAGCCAATACATTTAGTTATTTATTACAAGAGTTATCTTTGGAATACAAGAGATTATCTTACTTAAAAATGTATAAATCTTACGACATTGTGGATTTGAGCTCCGCAAAAAGAGAAAACAAACTTAAGGGTAGTGCATGAAAATATGTGATTTTCATATGCTCGAAGTTCCAAAGAGGGAATAGTACGGATAATTCTTGAATCAATATATTTAAAGATAATTTGAATTAAAGTCGGAATTTAAATAATTTACTTACCTCCTACTTCTTCATTCCGTACTTCGGAGTTTGCAGGATGTCATCTGATCGTCAACATGTCTACCGTCATCCATGAGGCTTAAATCGTCAACATTTCTCCATGTCTGTCGTCACTGAAGTGTTGATCTCACTCTTACTGCATCTAGTAACGTTATCTCATTGACACCAGCTCTCCGGTCATCTAGTGATGTCACCTAGTCCTCAGCAAAATCCAGCAGTCCACGTGTTCATCCTATTAATATCCTCAAGCTGGGTTTGGTCCGTCGGCTGTACTCGCACTGCACGTGTTATTGCTCGACTTGCATTGCCCCAGCACCATTGAGTATGGAATTGTCCCCGTTCAAGGTCATCCATTCGATCTGCTATGAACAGCTACTTTACGCTTACCATAATACATTACCTTGTATCCGGGTGGTTTTTTCGGTTATTTCCGGTCCATTCATACATTTTAAGCTAACATGAGCAATGCATAATTACAAATTTTTTCACCTAAATTTTAAATTGATATTTACTGTAAAATCATTTATTTTCGTTGACATTAAATTTCGTGGAATCTGATTAAATCACTTTCGTTGGTACATATATTCGTAGAACCATCTTCTAGAAAATATGAGGTCTATGAAATAAACGTTTTCGTGGGGATAAATATTCGTTGATAAAGTCATCCACGAAATCAACGAAAATTAGTCCTCCACGAAAATTAATGATTCTACAGTAATAGGTTTAGCTTAACAATGACAATAAGTTAAAAATTTTAAAGTAAAATCTAATCAGAAAAAACTGGTTGCATTTAATTTTAAATTTGAAGGGAATGATAAATTCATATTCAATTATTTAAGAAATCGACACAAACTTGACCAACTATATTGTAGCAAAGATCTAATGCAACTATACAAGTTCGACAATTTACAAATATATATTTAAAGACGGTCAAATATTTCGTTCAAAATGTTAAAACTTGGTTACCAAAGTAAATGAGCTTCCATTGATTTCAATGTAAGAACAACCTTTAATTCTTTATGAATGCAGGGTTGTAATAGTCCATATCTAGACGTGGAGATAGCCGGGTGTGAATCTTCCATGCAGAAAATTGAATGTAGAAATATTGACGTACACTTTGATTATTCATCGTTTTTGAATCAATTTTAAAAAATTTTTTTTAGTCACATCCAGGTCAGTCCCCTCAACACCACTGGTTTCCTCCGACACGGCTACGGGGTTTCCCCAATTTAATGACTGGAGCCAAACTTCCACTTCTAATGGTTTTGCTCATCACGGCTGATTTCTTCCATCCATCGCGACTGGTCCCTGCATCACGTCTGATCCCTTCACTGTCGACAACCTGCTGGCCCGTCTCTGACTGAGAACATATCAAATATCACGCAATATATAGGGAAAGGTAGTGTTACTCTGGTACCCGACGATTCCTTAAATTTATTCATAGCCCCTGAGAGCTGGGAAACAGTCAAGTGCTTATTGGCTATGCCATGACTGCACCAAATTTCGTCATGGGCGTCATGTAACAGAACTGTTACAGAAAAAAAGATATAATGGGCAATTTTGCTGCTATGCTTCAAGTGAAGAGTTTGTATAATGAAGTTATTCTTAAACAGTTTCCATCGTTTAAGCAAATCAGTAGTTTTGCACAATATAGATACGGTTTCAACATGTTCATAAAATTGATAAAAGATCTTTACTAATTAACACAATGGTTAATCAAATAATGTCTTTGCTACATATATATTAAATGAGCAACTTTATTTAAAGATTTAGGTTTCAATCCCACCATGCATTTACTAATTGCAACTTTATAGAACAGATAAGTATATTACTTGACGAATCAGGTTTGAAACCGACTAGAAATAGCCCAAACTCTCTCGCTCCCTCTCTCACAATATAAATAACGCAACCATTTTAAAATGATATATTTAATTATAAAATATATTCTAGAGAATCTAAAAATTGATTATGAATAATATGCTATCTATATATAAATTGAAATGAATGATACATACTTGTATGCAAAATATTAGTGGAGCTAAACCTTGACAACACCCATTGACAGTGCACGATTTTCTGGTTATTGTGCGTGAGTTCGAGCTCACCCGAGCTGCACGTGGTCATATTCACGTGAAAAGCACGCGATTTGCTGTAACAAATACTTGAGTACATTTGACTTTTTTTTTTCAATTAAAGGGAATTTAGAAATGGTGTTTTGATTTCATTTCTCAATATAAAGAAACAATATAGAGATAAATTTAAGGTGTATTTCTATATTCCATCTAAGAAACAAATAACAAATATGGTCTGCCTATATTAGAGTTTTCAGTCTCAGACCTACATTCATGTTCTAAAGAATACAGTATTATAGGTGTAGACCAAATCCCCAAACATCTACAATGCACGTGAAAAATATATTTGTGATCGGACTGAGATATGCATTTGGAAATGCCCCCGTGCATTCGGGGTCTTCCTCCACCTGTAATTAGCTGGACGTCGCTTTATGACTGAAATACTGTCGAGCGACGGCTAACTCAAATAGTAAAGCTCATATTGATGAAAAGGATAAAAATGTCATCATATCTGCTTCAATACCTTTAATTTAGATATAAAGTACATGTAGGTATATATTACCATGACAACATGAATGTATTTCTTTTTAGATTTCAAATTTTATAGTTTGAATACAAAGTATTTATTCAATTTACTTTATCTTTTCATTAATCAGTTGAAATACCCATTTCTGTGGCTTCTTGAAAATGCTGAATTAAACTGACAAGATTTTTGATAAAATCTACACTGGTAACATATAGCCTGTCTATTATAAATCACTCTAATTTTAAATAAAACTCGTGAATGAAATTTGATGGTTAATTGTTGATTCAAATATAATCGAATATTCATGATATTCATGTGGTAAGTTCAAACTGTAGAACAGCTTTATCTTTATATGAATGTATGAATCAGTTAACAGATGAGACTTGTTTTATAACTGGAAGGAGTTGCTCACACACTATGTTCCAATAAGTTTGATTGTCTGGTTGTTGGCTGGAGTAGCTAACCCTTACACCTCGTTATTTGTAATCTTGAGGATGACCGGGAACCAGACTATAAAACACATAGAAGCTTTTTATGTAAGCAATTCGCCCCTGGTTATATTGTTTATAAAGTCATTTGTTTATTGTTATTCATTTTTCCACAGCAAAATATTTTATTAAGTAAATATTTAAGGCGATTTTTTTAACCAACTAAAGTTAAAGTTTTCATTGAACACAAAGGTGTAATATGTTGTACATTGTGTTTGTAATGCACTGTTATAAATATACTCATCTTAAGTCAGGGAAGTTTAATTGTTCTTGGTTGTAGAGGTTATTTTTTTCTGTTTACAAGTAAAATGATAAATAACCTGCTTAATATTTTACCACACGTAAGTAAAACTTAAACATTAAAACGGCATTCTTTAAATAGAGTTTGTCAAAAAAATATTGTCAGAAGTGGGATTCGAACCCACGCCTGGAGAACCAGACTGCGACCTGAACGCAGCGCCTTAGACCGCTCGGCCATCCTGACAATTGACAAACTGCCCTAGATTTTATTCCATTTTTGTAGAGTGCATGTGATGAAGACAACTTTTCGTTTTGGCTTTCAGAGTAATAATTAACTTAATCAAATCAGATTACCTTCGAGATATGTATAATTATGATTTAGGTAGACAGCCATGCACTGTCGGCCTTTTATACTAAATTTTGGACATCGTCGAGGAATATAAAATTTACTTGTTTGTGTTTAACGACAGATTTTTCAGACATTAATGGGGTTTATCTACATGTCTCACAACGATATCACACCGTAAGCAAGTTGCATGATACCACAACCAGTCACATTATTCTGACGCTAGGGAGACCAGTCTTGTAACTATCACAATATGCTGAGCACCATAAGAGGGATAAAATATCAAATATATTGATAAAACCTATACATGAAAAGTGCAATACAGTTGAACCTGTATTAGCGGCCACATGTATTAAGCGGTCTATCTGCATTTAGCGGTCATTTTTAACATTACCAAACTATATTAATTAATAATGTTTCACCTTCATTTAGCGGTCACCTTTGTTAAACGGTCACTTTCTCTTGTTCCCTTCCATGGCCGCTTAAGACAGGTTTGACTGTATATTGATTTTGCAATGGTTAGGTCAATAGGCAATAAGTCGAGCAACGAGCTTTTGTAAAACAAGTTGAGATATATACACTCAGAGGAATTTCTAAACGCCAGCCATGTTTTTTCATAATTTTATAGATGCGTACTGGATGGATGGTTCCTAAACTGTCAATCAAGTATGTTTACATTAACCCGCTTATCCAACCAGCGTAAGTGTGAAGCACATGGTGAATGGTTGACCTACTTCACACAAAAGAACGTGTGTTTTTTGTTTGTGATACTGTTTGTGAGCACTTGACCTAGGTATGAAAAGAAACTGTCAAATTATCAATGGGGGTGGTGGGGGGGGGGGGGGTTACATAGGAATTGTGGAACCTTCCATTATGAATGTTATTGAGTGATAATGTGGTGCAATATTTATGGTGTATATACGTAATTAAATGTTAAAATGTTGGTAGTAGCCGAATCACCCCAAAAAATAAAAGTCATAAACCGTGGTTGTAAAATGCACAAGTTCTGAAACCGACATAAGCTCAATCTCATTAAAATTATATCCTAATTTGCACTCCTCTACTATCCGCGATTAGGTTCTGACAACATCGCATTAGGGGTCACGTTAGATTGACCTTTTAAGTAACTTATATGCAAGAACAAATGCTCGATTTTAAACCAATTTAATAGCGCTTTTCTAACTGACTTCGGTAAAAAAATCGTCACAAAAGTGAGAAAATGTGCAGCTTGACCAGGACTCAAAACCAGGGCTTTTAGCTTACAGGGCAAAAGCTCTACCGAATGAAAAACTCGGCCGCTTAGACATCTTTCTACCATATTGTGAGACTGATGCGGTCACTCCCCCCTGATTTACCGAACTAATCTGTAGCTGCCGATTTGATTGGCTAATACAAAGGTCGATCTGAGACGACCCTCTATACTATGTGGTCAGATCCAGTTAGCATACTGATTTTAATGAGATTTACATTAGCTTGAATGACAGCCCGACATCTCTATGGAGGCTATTCGTTGCCAAAAATCCAGCCTTGTTGAACTGAGTTGAACAGTTTATTTTCCGACATAATACACAATTTATTTGAATTTCTTAGTATTTAAACTCCAGAGATACATTCTTGGACTGAATTTGCCGATGCAACATTGTAAATACGTATTTCAACAAAATGCATTTTGATAAACTACAAAACGCCTTCTTATTGTAACGCTCTCAACTTTACATTGTCCGACCATCATGATTCGGCTCAGCTTAATCCAGGTTCACACGTTTGCAATGTTGATAAATAAGCTCCGCCCATTTCCCCGCCCACTACATCATCGTATATAAACGTAATTGTCCGCTCACTTTCGGTATTTTCCGACAACGACTGGAAAATCTCCACGCAGTTATCTCCTATGTACGAATAAGGGAAGTGTTGCAGCGTGTAGGTCTACACATTCAAGGTAAATGCATTATGAAAATTAAACAGTATCACAATTATTTACTAAGCATCATGTGTTTCAGTTGCATGAGTGCCATTGTATGCAGGTATTGAATAAACATAAGAAGATATAAAAAAGATTAGTTTTTGAAACGTACCCCACCTACATTGTAAAGCCAGCAATATAAGCGCAGCATGGCGAAAATTTATATTTAGATTTTTATATCCCTGGCCAGGATTTAAACTTTGATGTTTTTTTAGCCGAGCCACCAAAGCCACATGATATGAGAACCCACTTCACCACAATTGAGCTTTTTTCAAAATTTAATATCTAGCCACTGCCATTACTGGTGTTGTGAATTCGCGCTCAATGCCACCTTCATAAAAAAGTCGATTTTTTATTCACAATTTTCAGAAAAACAATGCATAATTTTCACAAACAGAGCTGAGGTGTACCGGGCTCAATTTTTTGAATAACAATTCAAGAACACATCCAAAATTAAGGTGCCTTAATAGTCAATATTGACTATTAGCAGTATAAAGTTCAAGTTGAAGTATTCATTATGTCTTTAATCAGGAGATGTTCTATAAAGATTTAAGATATCTCCTGCTTTAATAAAGACTTATCTTTTGCTTGTCACCTAGTATATTAATGTTTTAAATGCAAAAACAAGTGTCTGACTTCCATTATTATTTTGAATCTCTTACATACCTACAGATGGATTAATTTATTTAAGAAAATACACAAAAGTAACATGCCATCAACTGTCTGTGTCTTAATCCAACTCTTAATGGTTTTTTTTCCAGACAGTAAAAATTACTGCTTGACTATAAATCAAGATTTTTTACGCAAAACAAATATATTTATAGAAGGAATAAGTCAAATTGATATTTAAGGTTCAGTTAAGTTGCTGCTTTACTATTGTCCAATCTTCAAGTCAAAACAGATGGAAGATTTGCTATAGAAAGATCTATACAATAATTTTTACAGGCCAAATTCTTGCTGCTGCCTTTCCCAGTAATATTAAGTAACATTTAATTACTATATCACAAATATAACCTTAATACTAGGGTATGATTGGATAAGAAAAAAGAGAAAAAAAATCTATGCAGTTTCTAATGTAAAGCTTTCATTTCTTAATATTCACTTATAACGTTAGTAAAATTTAAACAAAAATTATGAAGCTTAAATGTCTGTACATAGCAACTTCCCTTTCATAGATCTACATAACATTTTTTCAACCATATTTTTATTTTCGTTTTCATTTTACCATGTATATATCAAAAGAGTCCAAAGGTAAGTATAATGATTAACAATTGATGTATATAAAATTATTGTATCTACAAAGTATCATTTTCAGACTCAGGTAAATACGAAATATTTCTGTACTTACCGATTTATCATGGTGTAAGAGTTACCTCTCTTTATTTTCCGCTCGTGAAATTTGGCTCCGCCTTTAAATCTTCGCCTATTTCCGTGATACTGCCATATATGGAAGTTGCAAAATCGTCTACAAATGTTAATCGCGTAGAAATGTAAAAGTCAAGTATGCAGTTGTAAACCTGATAGTGTTATCTGATGTGGCTCCATTCTCGAACGTCGTGATGTACGGCGTAAAACGTGTCGTGTATTTCGTTGTATATTTCGTAAATTTGAGTTTGAAAATAATAAATATTATTTGCATTTTATCTTAGCTGCATGTTACCAAATTACATTCTAGAAGTAAAAACGTTACTAGTTAAATCGAGATAATCAAAACGCACAATACGAGCACAATATATACCTTTCGGATAAACGTTTATACTTTTACAAATCTGTTTAGTTGAACCGAAGTATAAATTGTCATGATTACAAGGCTGGAATTTTGGCAACGAATAGCCTCCATACTTCTCGGCCTCAGCGACCAAATGTACGTTTGTATGAAGCCCGTGTCTTGATTACCTCCAAGAGGCGACATGACATGGCCGCGTTTTGCCGGAACATGCAGCGCATATCTGGGGTATGTTGAAGCACAGAGTTAACATTACTAACTGCTCAATAGTCGTTGAATGAACTGCGTCGGCACGCCATCGAGAGATTGGCTTCCATTAACGTTTCATACAAAGGTACTTTGACCGATGAGGCATATTTTATAACCAACGCAATTTAAACAAAATTGGAATAAAATGACAAAAATCCTAAAAATTCATACAGCATGCCTCAGTAGATGAACTGAAACATATTTAACCACTGGTAAGAAGTATTAACCCTTTCCCTCATATATACTCATTTTGACACCCTCAATAGGTATCATATAAAGCCTGATCTGCAGAAAACCACAGTTAAACCTTACCAAATTTATTTACAAAATCCTCATTTCCAGACCACTGAGGAGCAGCGAACAGCATAAAACCTGATCAGCCTGCGAGTTACTCGCAGGCTGATCTGGTTTTATGCTGTTCGCATAGGTCTTTTTATGGTGTCCTCTATGAGGGAAAGGGTTAAATGCCAGATTACGAACTACTGCAGCCGTTTATGTCATGAAATATATTTTCCTCTACGGAGTTGTTGTGCATTGCAAACTATCCAGTATTTTATTTTATTTTTCCATTTTGTCTTTACAAACAAATGTATATTACATGCTCTTTAATGTATTTGTAAGTTTTAATTTGAAGCTGTTCATCGACTTTTATCTCCCTTATCATACTAAACGCTGAAATCGCTGATAGAGTATATGCTTAAACTGAGAAAGAACATATATCTCATCACACAAGTACGGAATACCGTTAGGGCCATCGCCACTGGCTGAATTGTTAAGGTACCCGATACACGACAGTACGATGATGATAATGCGATATCACGATGTTACGACGACGATAACGCGAGACAACGATGATGATACAACGATAGCACGATGATGATACTGCGAGAACAAGAGATAACGATGATGATAATGCGATATAGTATCGTGCTATCATCATCGTGCCATCGCGGTATCACCATCGTGCTGTCGCGTTGTCGTACTCTCGCGTTATCATCATCGTACTGTCGTAGTATCATCATCGTGCTCTCGAGTTATCACCATCGTACTGTTGTACTATCATCATCGTGCTCTCGTGTTATCATCATCGCACTGTCGTACTATCATGATCGCACTGTCGTACTATCACCATCGTGTTATCGCCTTCCGGTGAGCATGCGCGAAGAACTGAACACAACCTAGCAAGCAAAAGTAGCGAACAATAAGCTCAGCAAGCAATAAGTTTCAGAGTTATCCCGCCTGACGAAATCGACAATTCCCTATCCTATTTTCGGGAATTTACCGGACAACAGGAAATTATCAGCACAATCTATCAAGCAATAGTGAAAGAAATGATAATATTTGATATCAATAAAAACTACTGGTTAATCAAAACGGCAAAATTCAAACTCTTATATATTTTAAACAGTGTATTAAATATGATAACTACATTGATTACACCAGGAAATATTTTTTTCTGTTATATTAAAGGAAGATAGTGGACTGTACACACTGTACAGTACTGTCTAATGTTGATCAATAAACAAGTAGGTACCGCAGAGTAATTAACTACATTGTAGTTATATGGTTGATTTAAACACCATATTAATAACTTTAGGAAAGTAAAACAACAACATATATCAGAAAGATAAAAACATTATAATTTAATCTATCAGACCAGATCAGTTCAGAAGATATTCTATATAATATAAAGGGCCTGATCTGACTTATATACTTATATATAGGGCTAAATTATAATATTTATATATGTATTAAATATACACTTTAAGAATTTTTTTTCACAATTAAGATATATACAAAATAATATTTACAATATAATACAGGGCTTTCCAACTTCATTATTATTTAGGTCTATGTAATGGCTACAAAATAAAACCAAGTATGGGTCTCAATCATATCCAGGTCAGAAGTTATACCAAATTCTTATATGTTTATATAGTCCTAAAGGCAAAATTTTGCCGTTAGTAGCCATATAGATGACTATAAATCGAAACGCAATCAATGTGACCCCATAAGACTAAGTATAGGCATGTAGTATGATGTAATAGCTACAAAATAAGACCAAGTATGGGTCTTAATCATATCCAGGTCAGAAGTTATACCGAAATCTTATATGTTTATATAGACCTAAAGGCAAAATTTTGCCGTTCATAGCCATATAGATAACTATAGATGGAAACCCAATCAATGTGACCCCATAAGACTAGGTATAAGCATGAAGCAGGATGTAATAGCTACAAAATAAGACCAAGCATGGGTCTCTATCATATCTAGGTCAGAAATTATATCAAATTGTTATATGTGTAAATTGTCCTAATGCAAATATTAGCCGTTCGTACCCACATAGATGACTATAGATCGAAACTCAATCAATGTGACCCAATAAAACTAGGTAAAGTATGGTGGCTGATTTCTGCCATTTCGTGTTTCGTGCCGCGGGGCGAGATTTCGCCCCGAAATGTCGAAATCTCGGGCGAGATTTGGGGGGGAAAGGGCGAAAACACGAAAATGCCAGTATTTGGGGCGAGATTTTGGGGCGAAAACTCGAAATTTCGGGCCCCCCAACACGAACATAGTATTTCGTCATTTGCCCCCAAAAATCGCCCCGAGATTTCGGCATTTCGTGTTTTCGACATTTCGCCACGAAATTTTGCCCCGAGATTTTGACATTTCGGGGGAAATCTCGCCCCGCGGCACGAAATAATCAAATTTTTTCGTCCCTTTTTTGACATTTTTCCTGGCGCCCCGCCAAACCCCCCGGCGAGGGAAACCAACATTTTTGCATTTCGGGGGGAAATCTCGCCCCCCGGCACGAAATTCAATATTTCGTCTTTTTGCTTTTCGTGCGGCGCCCCCCCAA